>OMNW01024646.1:5536-15567 GCA_900303245.1 Selene dorsalis
ATATGAGTCAAATGGTTTACCCAGGCAGGCACAGTGTAAGATTTAGGCGCGGCTGGAGGACTTGCCTCAGTGGACACTCTGCTGTTAATTACACACAGCCGGGATATATTTGTGCTACTATGCATAAGTGAGATGATCGCACTAAGAGGAAAATCACTTGGTGCGATTAAATTTAAATTTATTAGCGTTTCTAACCAATCAGCTAAAGATGTAAGCTACCCGTGCCTGCTGCTCCCCGACACACTAGACAGCGAGAGAAAGAAACGAGGCGACTTACTTGATTGAAATCACTCCCACATGAGCTTCAGAGGCTATGAGAACGGTGCAAGTAGTTTTATTCTTCAGTAGCCGTCCGTGCTGAATCCTAATCAAGGAAATCCAGCGTTGGGAGAGCGGCTGATGGCTGCGGACCGAGCGAGAGAGCGAGCGAGCGTGCGACTGACTGTCTCAGCGGGGAGGAGAGGTTTCTCTTCAGCACCACACCACTTTGAACAGCTCCCGCTGACGTCACTGTCTAGATACGACGCCACGCCCACTTCCCCGAGGAGGAGGAGGAAGGGGACGGGAAGGTGGGGGGCTGGGGACTCAATGGCGGATTTAGATGAGGGCAACATGGGCAGCCTCGTCAGGGGCGGCACGTGCGCTCATAAAAAAAAAAGTTGTTGCCTGATCAGTTGGTATCTTTCATTAGCACGTCAGGTCAATGACGTCATGTCACTGTGTTCTCACATGTGCAGAGGAAGACGTCTCCCCTCTCACTGTATCTTGCAGCACTGTATGAGTGAAATCAGTCACACTAGGAAAAACTACAGTTCATTTGCAACACTGTGAATACATGTATACCTATCAATTAATCACTGGTGAATTATGAGTCAATAAATGGCTAATCTGTGAAACATTAAAGATCACTGGCCTCCATACATCACTCCTGATTAGGTTATATCAGCTGTTAAACACACAGTGACTAATTCATTAACCTAAATGAAGAAGCGAACATAAGCGAATTTCGTTTTCTTTGTTTTTACATCCCATAGCAAAGTGACCACACCAACCACCCTCTCCACAACAATGTGGCAGGTCAGAGAAGCAGCTACAGCAGCTTTAACATCTCATCTCACAACACAGCAGGACTTAGACTTAGACTTCCTCCTCCCAGCCATCAGACTGTAGAAGCTGCTGGGGCTGCAGTCAGTCCCATCTGATATTGTGTGAGGGTGGGGTTCACTCTGGAACAGCAGCCACTCTGTCCCAGGGACTGACATAGAGACAAACAACGCTCACACGTCTACCATCTTGGTCAATTTAGAGTCAACAACCAACCTAATGTGCATGTCTTTGGACTGTGGGTGGAAATTGGAGAACCCAGAGAGGACCCAAGCTGTGCAGCCTGTTAGTACAGCTTATAGTCATCCCCCTGAGCTTCCCAGTTTTTGGGCAGAGCTGTGAAGATACTTCCTTCCTCTTGTGATCAGTATATGACACCCTTTCTTCAACTGCACACCTGCAAGCTCTATGGCCAAAAGGACACATTGCCACATGTACTGTCCGTAAATAAATCATCTTTAGTTCAAGGGTAGGTAGCACCATGGTTAGGTGCTCCTGTCTCTCACCAGAGAGAGATTCAAGAGGACTAGCAGATACTGATGTTGAGAGGATGTAGGAATTGAACAGTTAGGCCAGAGTAAAAATATACTGATGTGGTGACATATTTTTACAGGTTTGAGAGTGAGGATGTCACATGAGAGACAGCTGACAAGGTAATATTAAAGGTTCATTGTCCTGAATGATCAACACCTGCCTGTGTGACTGAATCAACCTCAGCAACTGTTGTCCTTTGGTAACTCAACTGTATACAACGTAAGACACCCTGTAAGTCTGTAGAGAACAAGCCTGTTAGGGTCTTCTCTCCATGCTGCATTATTTTGCATGTATGATTTGTTCCTTAACATTACATCTGTAATTCTTCAGAGAACTTTCACTCAAGAGAAAGACAAACAAGTCTTATACAAAACACAGAAGACCAATCTTGTGCGTATCACTTCCCATTTGTATTATAATGTCCAGGTTTATTGATTATCCTATTTTGCTTCAACTGTTCTTACTGTCTCCTCTGAACAGATGCTGCACTTTGCAGCTTTTGAAGCAACTCATAAATCAGGCTTAACCAGTGAATGGTCTTAATCAAAGTAACTGTGACATTACATTACTTCTAAATTTAGACTCTGGAATATTATGCTATTGTCCAATGGCCTTAAAGGGATATTCTGGCATAAGTTTAACCCATGGTCTAACACACTGTGAGACCGAGTAGATCACCCCCTCCAGAGATCAAGTTTGCCGACCGCAAACTTCTCTAGTTGTAGCGACGTCAGCACAGACAGCCAGGTAGCAAAATACTGCTGTCTTTGTAGCCACGAGCCAACCACCATCAAAAAAGCCACTCATAGCCACAAATAATGCTCAGAACAGCACCATACTTAATCAACAGTGCAAATAAGGACCCAGCACATAATACGAGGCATCAAACACCTGCTAGCTTTGCCTGGTTTCTATTGAAAAGAGACAAAAACAGAACTCACCCACTCTGCTCCAGCAGCTTCCTACTAATGCAGAAGCCCTGACAAGTCGATTACCGAATGCATCAGTGTTCCTATCTGTCTTCCCTATCTGTTTCTAACAATTACTAGCGAGTGTTGACAGGGAAATGAATGTAGTTCAGTTGCTCAAACTATCACAGTCAGCAAAGTGTGTCTGCATTTTTGGAACTAAACGTCACTGGACTCCTTACTTTTCTACTGTATTCGGTAATCGACTTGTTAGGGCTTCTGCATTAGTAGAAAAGACAGCAGTATTTTGCTACCTGGCTGTCTGTGCTACAACTCGAGAAGTTTGCGGTTGGCAAACTTGATCTCTGGAGGGGGTGATCTACTCGGTCTCACGGTGCGTTAGACCATGAGTTAAACTTACGCTGCAATATCTCTTATAAAGAATGAATTGTGATCACTGATGGGCAGAGGTGGAAAAAGTCCATGGCTCTAATACTTGAGTCAGAGCAGATATCCTGCTCTGGTTACCTAACTTGCCTCACCTGTTTTTCTTTTTTTTCTGCAGTATAGAGGGGCAGTGTGTTTGTCTGCAGAAAGCCTGAGCTAATGTTACACAGGAGTTTGTGAAGTGCACTGCACTCACTGTACTTTGATTTTTTACTCTCTGGCTTTAGTTTGAGACAGAGCTGCTAGGACCTAAGTAGTGAGTCTTAAAGTCAGGCAGTTAGTGACCAGTCCCCCCAGGCAAAGAAGACTAGACCAGGGCCTGTGTAACCGACTATATACTTTACAGTTTGCCTGAAAGTTTCCCACTCACACACACAGAAGGGCTTGTGCACTGATGGTAGCGGAGCCTGCCTATTGAGAGCAACTTGGGGTTCAGTGTCTTGCCCTGGAACATGACATGTAGAGGCCAGGGACTAAATGGTCAACCCTGCGATTAGTGGATTCCTCAGCCAGAATATTCAGAGACTTATTTCAATCCTGTATGTTACATGCTTAGTGAACAGTCTGAACATTTTTATGCCTCCATACCAGAAACAGCTGTAACCAGAGACATTATGGTTTTGTGTCAAGTTTATTTTCAGGAGCTGCATATCTAAGGAACGCCTTAGAACGAGACAAAGGTCACTGTGACCTCACAAAACACGTTTTGGACCACAAGTATTTGTTCACTAATTGTAACACAATACAGTTAACACTTTCACCATCATTGTTTACATTTGACTATCAGTGAAGTCTACTGTCTTGTGTGATGTCCTTCACAAGACTGTTGCATTCATTTCAATTTTGGGGGACTTTAGCCATGTCACTCTCACTTTTCAGCTGCCTGGCTATATGTTGTATGTATATGTAGTATGTTGACTGTGACACAAGGGAAAATGAGATATTGAATGCGTATGTAAGGAGGTTTTTGCTGCTTCAGCTCTACCAGGCAGATCAGATCATAATTCACTGTTTTCCCTTCAACCTTGCAACAAATCCTGTGTGCTGAGGCAGGCTGAAACTACCTGCTTATTCAGGAACTGGACCCCAACAGCTAGTGAGTCTTTAAAGGACTGTTTGAGTGCACAGACCACAATATACTGCTGATGAAAATGGTATTAGTATGAGCACTGACCTTGACAGGTTGATTGAGTACACCAGACTACATTAACTTTCGAATGCACACTGTATTACCAGCAAGGACTGTATTCTGCTTTCTTAACATCAAACTCTGGACTAGTAGTAACATCAAGACCCTCCTCAACCAGAAACAGTATCTCCTCAGGAATGGAGACAGGCTGGAGAAGCTCAAGTGTGAGCAACAGGAGCTGAAGAAAGGAGGAGTACAAAAGAAATGTAGCCACAACAACACCAGAGAGATGTGGAAGGGGATGAAGACCATCACTGGCTATAAAGAGAAGAACAGCCAGACAACATCAGGTGATGTGGACGAAGACTCAAAGTTCAACCTGATGTACAACAGGTTTGACACAGTCTCACCTGTTCTGCCTCCCTCTGCTCCAGATGCAGCTTCTACTATGACATCTCCTTGACAACCTGACCCTGCAGCTGTAACTCCTTCCACACTGGAGTCAAGTCTCCTGTCCTTTACAGTCGAGGAGGTGAGGGTGGAGCACAAGAGGCTACGTCTGGAAAAGCAACTGGCCCAGATGGCGTGTGTCTGAGGCTGTTTAAAGGCTGTAAAGTCCAGCTGCCCGAGCCTCTCCAGAGCATCTTCAACTTTAGTTGATAAACAGGAAGGGTGACGGTCCTGTGGTAAACATTCTGTCTTGTTCCAGGACAACCAGCTGGACAACAGACTGGTGGCCCTCACATCACACATCATAAAGACCCTGGGGAAGCTACTTCTCCACATTCTGAGGGCACAAGATAGACAAGAACTAGACCCTCTACATTTTGCCTGCATGGAACATGTTGGAGGAGATGATGTTGTCCTTTATTTGCTCCACTGGGCCCATTCCTCCTAGAATGAGCAAAGTGTTTCCATGAGAATATCTTCTTTGATTTCTCAAGTGCATATAACAACATCCATCACAGTTCTTTAAGACAAGTTCAAGGATCTCTGCTTCACGTCCATCAAGCTGGGTAACTGTGTCTCAGGGACAGTGATGAGCAGCACTGGGGCTCCACAGGTGACTGCTCTTGTTCACTCTTGTTCACACACTGTATATGGAGGACTTTAAATACAACTCTGGGTCTTACCATATCCAGCAATACTTGGCACATGAGTCATGATACATGACACAGCTGTTGTGGTGTGTGTCAGGAACAGGCAGGAAGAGGAGTACAGGGAACTGACAATGACCCTCAGTGAAGGGAGCAACAACTGCCTCCTTCTGAATCCCTCCAGGACCGAGGAGATGGTGAGCAACTTTTGGACTTGTAGGCCCCCTCTTCAGACAGTCAACAAATGAGGGATGGACAGATTATTTGTGAAATGCTACAGATATGGGTTGTGTCCAGTGAACTGTTTTATACTGCAGTCTGCAGGGGCACCTAGACACAAGGAGACTGGATAAGCTGGTCAAGTCTGGGACTGTGGCAGGAAACATATGCAATTTAGGTTGCAGGACATCTTACACAAAATCAACCATCCTCTCTACAACACCGTGGCAGGTCACAGAAGCAGCTGCAATGTCTCATCTCACTGCAGGAGATCCCTCTACCTCACTATCATCAGACTGTACACCACCTCAGCCCAATGAAATGGCAGAATTATTATCTAAAGAATATATAATCTCTACTAATACTCAAGTAAAGTACAGTTTCTGAAAAACATACTTAATTGCAGTACTGAAGTAACCTTAACTTTGTTAGGATCAACCTCAACAAACTATGCCATGTTTTTCCAATTTGCTGTCGTTATTTCCAGTGTTTAGAAAATGAACAAAGATGGTGAACTCCCGCTACCAGCCACAGGTGGTGACACATGCCCCAGCCAAGTTGAATGTATGGAAAAACACACTTTGTGGTAATAGTCATCTCCAATATCATTTTCTCAGAAAATTTAAATCCTTTTTTAATGAGCTTATTCAAACAAAGTGTCATAGTTCTTCCCTGAATCTCTTCAGGTAATGCAGCTCTGTAGAAATGACAATATATTAACCAACCAAGACAAGTGACTTTCTTATTTAAAAACAGAGCTATAGACCAACAGTAATGATACAAGGCAACAACAGAAAATGTGATGTTGTGGATGGATGTAGAATGTATTTTATAAGTAAACATTAAGTGTGTATGTGGTTTCTGTTGACAGACCATGGTCATGTGTGTTGATGTAGGGACGGGGGCCTGGACGAGTTTGCCTCTACAGCCAAAACAGCCAACAAGAGCTACTCTATTAAAGATTATGGGATTAAAGAGGCTTTGAGCTGATGCACTCCGCAAGTGCTTTCACTACAGCTTATCACACATAACTCACCCTCTCTGGTTTGAATAAGCTTTGGCCAAGGAGGCAGTGTGGTCATCTGGATGCTGACTGCACTGTATATCTGTTTACTGGGCCTGAAATTCAAGACTTGTGGCCTAGATCTGCAGTATGGCCAAGTTCAAATGTTTGGGTACCATGCTGCCTTACAGCATGTAGGAGTGCGGAGGCTTGGAACAGCTACAGTTCTTGTTTTCTGGGTGACCTTTCAAAAAGTTGAGTCAAATCTGCCAGTACTGTGGACATCACCAGTGAAATTCACTGTGATGCAAGAAAAGCACAGGCTAAAATCTTGCCAAGGGGAAGCAAATTGGTCGGGGCGGCCACTGGGGACATAAACCGAGGAGCCAACAGAAGTTTAGTTTGAGTTGGACATGTTACTACCACCTGTTCTTTTCCTGGAGGCAGTGTATCTAACAGTACCAACACAGAACCAAATGGTTTTCAGTCAAAATTGTGTTATTGAGCAGTTTTCACTCTGAACTATCTCCCACACAGAACAACAGAGTCTCCCTCATTGTCTGTGCAGAAAATAAACAGTTCCCTCTTCAAAGATCTAACTGTGAAAAGACTATCAGTGTAGAGAGGAAAGGCACTGACATGAGTGGAGCCACTGTTACTGTGGGTGAAACTCACTGCTGTCATACTCAGACACGTACTGCTAGAACCAGTAAATGTGGACGCACAAAACACACACAGACATACACACTTTCTAACAGAGCAGTCCTCACACAGTGAGTACACAAATATTTATGTGCCAGCAGCATTTTCCACTGAGTGCCCAACCTAACACACTAAAGCTGGTTGTGACAGGAAAAGGTTTAAGTGTATCTTATGAATAAAAAAAAGATGGTGTGACTAGAACTCAAACACAAACCAGAGGCAGAGAAGGACCTTTCTCTGTTTTTCAGACTGTTTGGTTGTGCTTCGTTTGGACTGAAAGGGTTCATTTGTGTAAATGTGCCTCTTGGTATTTTATCCCCATTCTTTTGTCAACAGAAGGCAAACATCTGTGGAGCAAAACTTTGAATTATGAGATAAACTCATAAATGTTTGGGACTGCAGTAACTTATTACAACACTTGTAAGACAACACAGTTAAGTGTAAATCCATCACAATTATACAGCAGAGGATGGTGTGTGTGTGCGTGTTTGATTGGTGTTGAACGTGGGAAACAGCTGTGCCATAGTGGCACATTGTGGAAGAAAGAACAAGTAAAACAGTCAAAACGTCTGCCCAGTGAGTGGATTAACCCACACATGCCGCACACACGCACTCTCACCCACACTCCCTTTCCATCCACCCAGTAATTTTAAGCAGGGATGGTAGACTCTTTTCAGGTTTTGCTTGGAACAGACTTTTTCTATATATATATCTTCAAACTCCAAGATGCCTTGTCATTAGAAGGCCTCATATAGCAATAAGGCTGGTTCCACCCATGACAGCGCCACTTACACTCCCCTTCCCACATGTCCCTGTCTCAGAGGCCAACACCTTTGTAGCTTTGCTTAACAGTTAGTCTCATGATGTTTTGAGAAGAATGTTGTGCATCCACACACAGACTTAGTTGTAATGTTTTCATTTCATTTTGATAAAATTTATTTGCAGCTCTATCTATATTAAAACATCTGTCTGTGTCCTCAAATCTGCAGTGCCTTAAACAGGCAGCAACATCTACCCGCTATTTTCCACTGAAATATCCACTGAAACCCACATTAGGCTACGTCCACATGGCTTTCTATCAGAATGTGTTGCTTTTGCTTTGTTTACATCTGGCATCTACACTAATGTCATCACACCGGCATAGACACCCATGGTTGCTCCGTGACTGGGTCTTATGAGTCATGACCATGGTGAATACAAGACGGATAACTGATTCATTAAATGATGCAGTTTAACGCTGTAGCGGTCTTTGCTTTTCCTCATTTATAATAATTTCAACTGCAAGGTAAATGCTTCCTGTTTGCACAGGCACACGCATGCCCAGTGTATATTAATGGCATGACCATTAATATACACTGGGCATGCGTGTGCCTGTTATGAATTTTAAGGGGTATTAGTATGGATGGAAATTGTTTCTGTTACATAACAAAACTGCAACTTAAGAAAAGATAAGCAAATACACATTTGCGCTGCAACATCTCTCTGTCTGTATCAGAACTAAGTAAAAAACAACAACGACAAAAAAACCAACAACAACAAGTCCCAAGGTGCATCATTATAATGTTGTAAAATTGTTGAGTGGTTTTGCAGCACGTTTGAATTAATACGCTGAGCTCTCAGGGCCTCTGTATCAATCTGTATTTTAAAATAAGATAAGTGTGGACATAACATTAACCTCAGTAACATACTAACATTTCCCTATGGCTTCTTCCTATGTATGGAGGTTAAGAACATGGAGG
Organism: Selene dorsalis; assembly: GCA_900303245.1. Lineage (NCBI taxonomy): Eukaryota > Metazoa > Chordata > Actinopteri > Carangiformes > Carangidae > Selene > Selene dorsalis. Next base: position 14,419 of record OMNW01024646.1, read on the forward strand.
AAAGTGCCAAGTTGGTGGGGAGGTGATGTGAGCATGGCAGGGGTGGATTGAGATAAAGGGGGGCAGGAGGAGGAGAAGGTTGGGAGGGGCTGCAGTCATCAAGGGGGCAGGTGGAGGTAAAACTAGTGTGTAATTTTCTCTTACTCTCTTAAATTAGTGGGGAGAACAGCTACTACAGCCTGATGTCTGTACAGGCATTTCTCCGCCTCTCCCTGGAGTTTACCAGAAATCATTTCTGTGAGCTGAAGTCTGTACAGGCATTTCTCTGCCTCTCCCTGGAGTTTACCAGAAATCATTTCTGTGAGCCATGGGAATCTTTACATTATTTTCATTTATAAACTGCCATGGTGAGTTTTAGGTTACACACGTTTTTATGCTCAAAGTGGCTCTGAGTCACCATGATCACAGGATTTGACATCTCCATCTCAAGAAAAACAAGGTGTAAAAACAGGAGAAGGGATTAAATGTCATTGATTGACCATATGTGCTGTTAAACAATGAATGAAGAGAGTGTTCTCAGTGAAGCATTGAAATGTCCTCACAGACTGAGGGGTTTACAACAAATGATGTTCAATGACATTTTCTCCTGGAGGCCAAGGGGAGCCAGAGTTCCCCTCTTTTTCAAACTGTTGTTTGTTTTAGTAAAAACACTAAAATGTGTAACCCTTCAACTGATATGTGAATGTGTGGTGAAACTGTGGTGAACATAAGTGATAAATACCTTCTGTAGACTAATGTCACGACTGAGGAGGCCAGGTTGATGGTAACATCCCCTAAAGAAGAAAAAAAGAATGATTAACCATTCAGACAAAGTTATACCATCACAACAGTGATACAGGGAAGCCAGCTGCCCTCTGGCCTCAAACCATATCAAGATCATAGCATGTAAAACTTTAAATACAATCTACAATCTTGGCTTCCTCAATCATTTTCCCCATGCTACTGATTATGTTCTAACCAAATGAAACAATTTAAGAACATAAACTGGTATAATGTTAATTGAAAAGCACAAAAATCCCTCTAACCTTCCTAAACAAACTATTAAGAAAAATATTTAAGCCCCTGAACTGATGGAGAGATGGAACAGGGACCCTCTATCTATATATATATAGTATAAAATTGTGTTTTATATTAAACTGGGACCAGTAT
>OMNW01024648.1:0-23500 GCA_900303245.1 Selene dorsalis
ATGGCTATCAGATAGCATATGAATGTATTTATTTTACATTTTGCAGCATTTTGTTTACTAACCAGCAGCAGGAAAACTTCACTTTCCAGAGGTTAAGATTCTGAAGGTTGCTGTTCGTCTATATCTACTGGAAGCTACAGTATAGAATATTTTCATATAGTATAAGAAGCTTCCTGCTACATCTATAAGGTCCTGGGTTTGTATAGAGTGGCTGTGGCAGTTTCATGAATCATAAGGTTTTGGTGTTACAGTCACACAGGACAGCATGAATCATTAGAGCCAATCTTTGTCAGTGGTCAGAACAAGCTCGCTTGATAATGTTCTCTCTTGTGACTTGGTAGCTCCACAGTTTCCCTTTCAGATGGCTTATTTGTTGGAAGCACACAGCTCAAAGAGACTGCAGGAGATTGCAGTTAATTAGATGTCACATAAATGCAACTACGATACTGCAGTATGGGTTGTCTTTGCGAGTGAGACTTCATGAGCTCAAGCTTGCATTTGAAACTCTACTAGTTCGTACATCTTTGCTGCCGATGAATTCAAATCAATGAAAAGAGAATAGCAGGTCAAAATAAAATGGTTGTGAAATATGAAATAATATTCCCACTTCTGGTGCCTTTTATCATGTCATTTTAACTTTACAGAGAGAGAGAGAGCTTAGTAAATTTGTGTGGGTATTTTGGAATTATCATACAGATGTTTAATCAATACATAATAATATCTGTTCATGCAGTTTGTGAGGGTGGATAACGTTGGTTATTGATTGCGTACGCTCGCTGTCATTGTCGCTGCCTGCAGTACATAAAATAGTTTTAGATTCATTTTTATCACAAGCAATAACTGATCTGATTTTTTGCACATCTTTTCTACTTAAGAAATCAACTTAATCCTTGAGAAAGTTCATGTATAATGTCTGTCCAAAGAGGAATTCATTAATGCTGCTTCTACTAGAAATAGGTAGACCCTGTGTTCGCTAATGCTGGAAAGAATTCTTCGAGCTCAGTGGTGTTTTGTTTAGGAATCCATCCTAACATTGTTGACTTTAGACCCCAGCTGAGCAGCAGGCCCTCAACTTCCTAATATTACCTTGGTGCGGAACACTAAGCTCCTATTCTGTGAGGAAAACAACTAACCTTTTCTCTTTTTTTTAATTCTAATAAAAATTTATGATTTCTTTATAACTAACACATCATTATTGTATCCATCTGAATGTTGGTGAAATGTTCAAACCTGTTCACTGGGTTCGTCAGGCAGCATCTGTCTGTTAACAATGCCATCTAACTTCATTATTTCACGAAGAGATAGACATATTGACGTTTTGAATTCCTGGGTGGTCAATAAAATTTTTATCAGTGAACACACAGGACTAAGATGCTCAATAGTATTTGATGTACTGTGGTTTCAATATGCAGGAAGACGTTCAACCTTAGGGATTTCTGGAAACTATTTGTATCTACAGCTGATAAATGTTTAAATGTTGACACTGTCTGGTCTGTGAACTTTGGTAACACACTCATGAATGATGATGATGGTGGTGGCAATGTGCATGAGGTTTACTCACAGCTCAGAGTGTAACTGTTGATGCTATTCGCACACTGATGTCTGCCTGTCTTTTTCAGTTCATTGAAGAGTAAAGAACTTTCCCCTGTAATTGGACACAAAGCCATCCAGGTGGCAGGTCCAACGGTCCCTCCCAGCAGCAGTCCTCAGAGCAGCAGCCAGTGCCCCCACTCTACAGAGCACAGTCCACACACCCTGCGCAAAGGTCAGCACTTGTCTCAGTCTAAGCTTACACTGACTTCTTTCCCCCCTTTCTTCTTTCAGTGGACATGTTTTCATTTTGAACAGGAAGCAGTAATATGACTGTTGTGTTGTGCATTTCCAGGTTCCAAGAAGTTGGCCCCTGTTCCTCCCAAGGTCCCTTATGGCCAGTCTGGCGGGATGTCCGACCAGTCCACAGGTCAGCCGTCACCGGTCAGCCTGTCTCCCACACCTCCTAGCACCCCCTCCCCTTATGGACTGGCCTGCCCTCCAGGGCAAGTGCCCCCATCCTCCCCTGGGCAGACCCCACTTGGGGCGCCCCACTCCATTTCGTCCCCGCCCTCTCTGACCGGAACGCTCACCAAGTCTCGGCCCACCCCTAAGCCCAGGCAGAGACCCAGTCTGCCCCCTCCTCAGCCGCCCACAGCCCCTACGGGGTTCTCTGGCCCAGCCATGGCCCCACTTCCCCAGCCCCTGGAGCAGGGCCTCCTGGATGGACTGTCTCCTGGGGAGAGCATGTCTACAGGTAAACATCAGCCCTTGGCAACAACACCCCCGCCGCCGCCACCACAGGTGGGGCTGCAGCGGCCCTCTCTCAGACTCGCTGTGGCTCTGTCCAATGGAGACGGTGGACGAGTGTAGGACTCTGTAGGACTTGTCACTGTAGATATACTTAAAAAAAGACCCCTGTCCCCTTTACTGATTGTTCCCAAATGAATGTCTGAATGAATAAAAGTTGCCTTTTAGACACAGATGCCTGACGATGATACAATGTAAATATTAGCATTTTTGTGCTACTGTAGTGAGCAGATCTCCTGACCTATGTACTCATTGCTTGTGTTATGTGATGATGTTTCTGGGTAATGTGTGGAAACATCAGAGAAGCATAGCTCGTCCTGCTTGTATGGAAGTTGCCATTAGATTCATCATGTGCTCTCTGTATATCTGTGTTACCCAGACCCTCACTCGGCAGAGGTAGGTCAGAGGCTTACACAGTTCACACCAGTCCAGTCTCTCGTAAAAGTGTAGCAGGCGTGGAAACGTAGCCAGACAAACCCCACATTATATCTTCAGTATGATGTTCTGATGATGAGGTGTTCTGTCAATATATACCAGTCCTTCTGTCACTTTGTTATATTTATCATTCTCTTGTTCCCCCTGCTACTATTGTGTACCTTGCAGCTGTGTGAGGCCAGGGATTCAGTGTGGGCTAAGTGTGAGGGGGACTTTTAGGGTAAGCCAGACCGCCCCCGCCCCATGCGCTCCATCTCACTGCCTGGCCTCGTGCTGTGGCTGCCTCTGGGGTCTCCTGCAGCCTGCCACAAACAAACCCTCTGGTAGCTCTCAATCAGGACATTCTCCCTAATTCCCTGTTAGCAGGTTGACATTATTGACTTTTGCATGGTTTTGCGGTTCAACCAATAATGCATGGCTTAAGGACTTCCCAGAGTGCACCACACTGCGCTCACATTGCAGACGCCGTCGCTTATAAAGGTCCATCTTAAAGCCCCTCCCCTCTTCCTTTCGTTCCCCCATTCCCAGCCCTTTGCCAGCAGACATCCCCCCTCTAACGCTCCTGCCACCGGTACCGGGGGGCCACAGGTAACCCCCAATCCTCCTTTGGCAGGCTCATTGCTTTTTTATAACCTTTGCTCCCTCTTACTACACTGCCACGCTCCATCTCATTCCTACACAGGAGTAGTCATCAGTCCCTTCCAGGACCTGCTGCTCTCAGTAAATGCAGCAGCACTTGAGAATATATCTATATTTAGAGCAAATATCCAGTCCTCATGAGATTTCCATCGTTACTTCAAGCGCACTTGGTGTCTTGGTGCCATTTTTCCACAGAGTTCCACACACATCTTGTTGCCTCTGTGTTGGTTTATCCGGCCATCGTTGTAAACTTGTACAGAAATGTGTCATTGTGTAGTCATTTTGACCTGTTATTGTATTTTATCTGATAAAGTATCTGTTGTTGTTGTCTCAAAAGACACAAAAAAGCTGTGACACACCACAACTAGTCGCTACCAAGTATGTGCAGGTGTGAGTATAGCGCCGCACTGAAAGCATCCCTGTGTAGAATGTTAAGCACATGTAATCTACTGATTCCTCCAATCAGGGCAGACATCATATGCCACGTACCATGAGTTCAAACTCAAAACAATTAATATTATTTCTGCTCTCTTCCGTTTTTTACACCTCATTACCATTTACCATCTTCTCCTCCTCCTCTTGCTCTTCATCACCATTCCCACCATTCTGCTCACCATACTCACCTCTCCCACCATGCTCACCATTAGATATCTTCAATTATGAAATCCCCTCCATCAATGTCAATCTGGACAGCCTCATCGATGAGTTCAGCGGTGCCCCCTGCAGGAGGTCCCTGGCAGTGACAGACTCTCCAGAGGGGGATGCTGTGCCCGAGGAGGAGCCCCAGAGCACCACTCTATGACCTATGACCATAAGGCATCACAGCTTACCAGCACCCCTATGGCTGTACATACTCTTAACTGTCGCCGCCAAGGCCTGATGGAAACACCAATTGGCCTCACCAATGCCCACCTGAAACCAGAACTTGAACCTTCCCTCACATCTGCTACAGGCTGCAAAGAAACTCATCTCTTACAATTGCTCGCTAGTACATAAATGTGACTACAAAAGAAAAAAAAACACCAAAATGCCATAGTGGAGGAACAGTTGAACAGTTGCCTTTAGGAGGAAAGAATGGAATATAGATGAGCATTACATTAAAAGATATACTCAGTTTATTTTTTCTTTTGCTTTGCTTTGTTCATCTTTGTTGTTTAATGCAGTGGTCTGTATTTTCAGTGCATTTTTTCTCCATTTTTTTTATTTCTTTGCCTTATTCGAACATGCAATCAAATTGCAATATGATATTCCTGAGTTGTGCAACTTTTCATTTGGGAAAACTCAGATCCTGACGTGGTTAGGAGCAAAGCTCATCCTCAGGGTGAAACAGAGAGACAGAGATTAATCTGGTTATATTGCTCACAGGGTATTCAAGCTTTGTGCACATTAGGGAAATACTGAGCCCAGCAGGTTTTCGCATGCAAGATGAGAAACATTTAATGCAGTGTTGATTCTTATTGCCAAGCCCCGTTTTGATTTCTCCTTCTCTCTTCTATCTCACATCACAACTGTAGTTCTTAACCTGACATTTACCTTCATGCAGGTGAACTCACTTTAACTCACTTTATACCAGCACAGTAAGAGAAGAATGTTCTTGTAAATTAGAAGTTTGTGAAATTGCACCTGTTTTTTCAGTTGTGTGGAAAGCACCAAGATGTGTTGTGCATGACTAGCCAATATGACAGAAGGGCCAGAGTGGCAGTGTTTTATTTTGTGTGAGTGTTTTTGTTGTTGTTGTTGTCCTTCAGAGAGTAGACTTACAACACCCACGTGCTGTTACAGTTTGATGATAATGGATGGATGACTACACTGCCTTTAGGTTCATAAGTTTCTCTCTCTTAACCTTGTTTCAAGTGCTTCAGGTTCAGTGACCTTTGACCCCTAGTGTAAATACAAAGACTGTACATAAATTGATGTATATAAATCTGAGAGGAAAAGTATATGTAAAATGCATATCTTGAATATATAATAATAATAATATATGTGCTGATATTTATCATGTGTAGAAAATGTAATGATTAAAAATTTGATGTTATTTTTGTCCCTGCACACGATGAACAGGTCTACTGTAGATTCATAATCTTTCACTCTAACACCAGGTAACGATGATGCTGCAGCAGAAATGCGCAATATTATTTCTGCTAGAAATCAATCATGGTCTTTCTAATTCTGTCTCCTCAACTTTGACTTCACACAACACTATTGAGTTACACACCAGTGTCCTATTGCTTCTTCTTTCTTTAATGAGTTGTTTAATAGATTCCTGTGTAAATACGTAAATTGCTTTCAGCTTGTTTGGACCATTTAAATAATTCATAATGAGGCTAAATGAATAGTCGTTATTGTTGGATTCACTTCAACAAAGTAAAAATTCTTGCTAAATCAATTAGAAAAACTAATGTGTAGTCAAATCACTGTCTAAATTGTTGGTCTCACCACAGATGAGTAATTAGAGGTGTTTCAGATCCATCAGATACCAGATGCTGCAGTGTCTCTTTTTTTTAATTTCATACAGAATGTCTAAGGACAATAATTTTGTCAATTTAAGTGCAATTACAGTGTTTACTGATCCACCTCAGTTCAAAAAGTGGTCAAAGTCACCCTTCCCAAACTTCCCCCCAAAAAAGCCATTAATTTTATTGCAAAAGCAATTTTTTTCTTTTTCTTTTCAGGGTTTTTTTTTCCCTTTTTTTTCCTTTTTTTTCCTTTTTTGTGCGGGTGTGTGTGAGTGTGTGTGTGTGTGTTTGTGAGTTACCTTCTTACAAAACGAATTCTAGATTAACCTCTCCTGAAGTGATCCATGGTATGCCTCAGTGTGTGTTCTCAATGGACTATGTTTATGAAGATTTTTGGTGATGTTGATAATTATATTGATAGCTGTGGTGATTATTTGACAAAAAATTTGCAAGTGCCCTCTTACACTGGTTGTTATTTTTGGAATTATAAACATAATCAATGTGTACTAGAGGTTTAATTGTCTGTGCTGGATCCATACGAGGAGGCAGGGGTATCTCTGAATGTGAATCACTCAGATTTCAAACGGTAGGGTGTACCTGTTTTTCTAATACCTAACAGGACAAATGAGAGGTAGCTTTTTGGATGAAGGCTAATTAGGGCCTGTTGGCTTGTAATATTACCAGTACAGGGCAGTATTACTGTAATGCTTTTGTGCATCATAACTGGAACTGACAGCCACCTAAGAGCATGCATTCATATTCATTATAGGTGTGATAACTATGCTGCTGAAAAGAAAAAAATAATGTCTGTATCCTTCCCCAAAAACCACAAGTCACAATTTCATCACATATCTAATTTTAGCCAGTAAATCAATTTTACAGCTGTTTTCAAGAACCTATTCATCAGAGCCACTTTTTTGCACCTAAGACTACACTGTTACATAGTTTTATCAAGCGTTTTAACTACTGTAGGCCTATATTTCCTATCTCACCTCACCGCTGACGTTGGTCTAAAGTAAAGCTCAATTTGTTTACATTTTCTGGGGAGGGGGCGGGATTTAAATGAGAAAAAAAAGTAAAATCTGATACAAGGTGTCATGCATGCGCTTAGATAGTCTTTTGATAAACCACGTTTTGTGTCAATCACTGTCTTTTTAGGGATTGTAAGAGGGGTAATGAATAAAACGTAGTGATGGACTCCAGAGAATGTGGATCACAATGAATGGTCCTTTGTGAGCAATACGGTAGAGGAGTGGTTGTTGCCTGTGGATGTACTGCCTCCTTCTGCTTTCACTACTAGTGTACAAACGAAAACCTGCCGCTTGTCAAGCCCACCATGCCCACCCCTTCCTCCTCTGCTTAGCATATCAAGTGGAACACAGTGTGTACTGTGAAGCCTACCTGCAATCCTTATCAGAATGTCAGAAATAAATATATATATTAAACTCTACATTTTTAATAATGTCACCTGGTTCATGTGGGTTTTATTTCTGTGTTGTTGTTGTTGTTTCCTATAACATTATCATTTCTTACTGGACAGTCGATTACTCCTGATGGCAGTGTCACCTACAAAGTGTCACCATTAATAAAGGCACAGATCTCCCAAAAAGACTTTTCCCCTTTAAACACCTAAAAAAAAAACTTTAATTTTTTCTTCATTTCTTTCCAATTAATCATCTTACACCCCTCAGACATTTTGTGGTTGTAAGAAGAAGGTCCTAGCTCTCCTTCAGTATTAAATGTTGCTTATGTGCCATTTTTTTCCAACCTTATATTCAAGGGAACTTTATACAGCATAATCAGTTATATCATTCGATCTGAATAAATTCCTGATTCCTGAAATTCTTTTTAGCTGTTAACCATGGTTAAAGCATGCTAAACCAGCTTAATTTGGGTCCATGCCACAACATGCACAAACTGGACCTAAAAAGTATGACTCATCAAACGACTTTCATCCATGGTATTGTCCTCCCACCAAGTTGAAGCTGAAAAAGCAGAAACTTCTTCAAGTGTGTAACCTGTAGGACTGGCCTGGCAGGATGACTGAAGGCTTGCCACAGGAGGAAACTAGGAGTGTCAGCATTTGTCAGGATGGCTCAGATAGAGAACTTATCTTTCACTTGTTACGTAATAAGCAACACGTGAAACACAAGTGAGTCAGCTCAAAAGCAATTAGATGTTAGACTAATTGCCATATTAATACGTTTTTCATGCCTTCCTTTTTTTTTTTTTTTTTTTTTTTTTTTTTTTACATTTTTGCCTAAATGAATCAACCGCTCTCTGCTGTCTCTATCTGTATTCTTAAACAGTTATTGGTAATCTAACACTAGAGTCTAACACTACAGTCTAGTAACGGTGTATCTCCTTACAGCACCCGACCAGGTTCATCTCATCCCTTATACCTGCTATCTCCTTACGACATCCTGGGAGCATCAATTATTTCTCACTGAAAGTTTTGAAGGTGACCATTTACAGCCTCTTTGTTCACACAGGGGAAACTACTCACATGCTGTATCTTAATAAAGGGTTTACAACCACTATAGCTCCAGCCAGTTATCTGCAAATTAAAACTCTTTTCCACTGGATCAGCATGTGTGAGATTTTACAGTCTAAATTGGGCATCATGCAAGAAAGTTGTTTTTTTTTTCTAATTCTTTTTTGGATGTCAGACACCTCTCCTTGTGAGGAGGTCTGTCAACATGACACCCTGACACTTTGCTCCCTCACTTCACCAAGCATTTTGCAGCTTTTTCAAAGTTACTGCCTGCTGCTTGGAAACATGGTATCCAACAACAGGGTAACACAATGATGAGCTGAACTGTTTGAACAGCAACGGAATTATGTGGGATCAACTGGTTTTTATTGCATTTTGTCCTGACAAATTCTTCTTTGTTAATGTTAATATCCACTCTGATTGAGTTTACCAGCTTTTGGATATGCATTCATACTGCTGAAATTTCCTGTTTGTGCTTCTCATAAAACGGGTTGAACTTGTCACAGACAGGAATGCAAAACAAAAGGCTTAGCTTTACTTTGGACTGTTGCTTGGTAATGCACAGAAAGGGGCAGGCATGCCTATAAACCCCCTGTCTTTTCTTCAACAGGGAGTGACAATGCCTGATTAAGAACCAAAAATCATGTTGCAAACTGAATAGAAGCTAACTGATTTCCTAAAATGTACACTTTCAGTAGATTATACATTGAAACCTTCGGATAATTTTGATCAAGCTCTTCATTGATGGGTATATTCATGTGTACTCAAAAGTTTTTGCACTATAAACGCCAGTCCCTTATTGGCACTTCATAATCCAGACTCCCATTTCTCTGGGCTATGCCAACAAAATCCAGGGTAAAGTTGCAGCTACCAGTGCCAGTATGGTAAAGGCTAACAGCAAAACGAGCAAGCATCGTGCAGTCGTGCAAATCCTGCGCCTTCGCCTGCGCTGCGGTTGAACCACAGTCATCACAACACTGAGAGCATCTTCTTCGGCCATGGGTCGCCCTTGATCGCTAATGATAAAGATCTGAGATGCAGTATGGCTGGGGCTGATCAGCCTCTGTCGCCGGACTCTCTCAGAGATCCCCCTAAACCACTCAACGATCAGGTTTACTCCTCTCGGCAGATTGTTCCGGGAGGCGCGCCGTGCGTCATGGAGCTGTCCCGGTGGCAGAACCAGAGGCACCTCCAGGGTCTGCGCCTCATCTGGATCTGGATCCTTGTCCGTCGCGAGGGACACCAGCACCTCCTTTTGTTTTTTGATGAACGTAAGATGCCGGCAGACCGGGCAAATGATTGTGTCTCTTATGTTTCCATCGCTGCTGACCAGCGTTTTGACCAGACAGTCGTGGCAGAACACATGTCCACAGCTCAGGGTCCTTTCAGCGCCGGAGAGACACTCATAGCATACTGGACACTCTCGCGCGTCCTCCTGGCCATGATCCTTGTAAAGTGCCATAGAAGGAACAAACACCCACTGCAGCGATAGAGTCGAATCAGTAAAAAAAAAAGATTTAGTCTAAAAATTTACTCCAATTGGTAAATGTGGTGTGAAGTTCTCTCCAAGTGCTGTTTCCCTCAGCGCATGACTTATTGTTTTTAACTTTGGGTTGTCAGTGGAGGCGAGAGCGTCTTGTAAAACAGGGCCTGCCACCTGAGGCTGCAGTGACTTCACAGACTGGGCCCCTTGAAAGCATTAGTGGCAGTTAAGTGGCCGAGCTGGTTCAGATTTCATGTTCCTCAAACAGGACAGTTGTGTCATTCTTTGAAAAGTAGTAACAGACAATGCATATAGTAGGAAATTAACTAGGTACATTATATGAAAAAAATGTGGCATTTAAAAATCGTTATACTATATTAGATTGGTTAAAAATTTGGCTGATGGACCACTGTTAGGTTAACTAAAAGTGTTTCTTGGTGCTCCTTATGTGTGGTGGTTTATTACCTGACATTATATGCCACCTTGTGGTCAAAGCAGTGAAAAATAGACTGTGTTGCCATAAATCTACATTCCAATGAAGATGACACTGATTCTATGCATTTTTTTTCTTCAAATTACTTTTACAGTGCAAGTATTAATGGAGAGTATGAATGTATATCACAGTTCATTCTTATGAATGAGGAAAAAATATAAAAGAGAAAAACAAAGACACTAAAAGTAAAATTAAATAATGAGTTGATGAAAATGTAGCTTCAAGGTTTTTGTTTGTTTGTTTGTTTGCTTTTCCAAACATGTTTAAAAAAAATAGCTGATTAAAATAGAAGATTGTTTTGTTTCCAAGGATTAGAGAGTGTACACAACATGTTTACAGACAAGGTTTAAAAAAAAAAAAAAAATTAATGAATGAATGTTTTAATTTTGAATCAACTTTGTGGTCTAATATTTCAAGTAGATCCACTTGTAGAACAGCCCTACCCATTTCTGACGTAACCGACACTCACGTCACCACGCACGTCCATGTCGGGATTTACGTTGCTTCCGGGAGACGCGTTGGCAATTTCCTAGTACAGCGCAGTCACTTCAGCGTCAACCGAGGCCAGGGCAGGGGGAAGGTGTGTGTGAGTGTGTGTGTGTGTGTTGGGTGTAACACAGGCTGGAAGACGACCCACCGACACAGAAGACAGTTGGACACCGTTTTGACATGAGCAGGTAGGACAATTTCACTGTCCTCTTATCTATTTTGGTTTGTTCAACCGTTGACTTGTTGGTGTATTGATGGCGTGCTAGGTCGCGGCTCCGGTGTGTTTACCGAGGAGCTCGCTTTCAGCTGTATTTTTTTTTTTTTTTGATTTTGCTTCGTGTGCCATATTTACAAATACTAATTTCATGCTCATGTTTGTTTTCACATTTTGTACGTGTGCCTTTCTGTTTTCTTATCCGGCGATAAAATGTACAGTTTGATAATTAGGCTAAACCTCCAACACACTGTCTGTCAAACCACGCAATATCAGGTGTCGATAAGTTGGTAACAGGGTTTGAATCGGTAACCTGCCGCATCCCGACTAAAAATCACCTTTTTCAAGGGATGTCATTTTAATATGTTTTATAAAGATGCTCACTGGCTGTCAACCATCAGCCCACGTATTTATGATGAATGTCAGTAGTCATTTTTCTTACTACTAGGTTAGTCATCGTTTTTTGTACAGGCCTACTCCTATTGAACTTCTAGCATTTCCTAGCTAAATTACATTTCCCCCTGCAGCTAATCAAGCTAACACACAGGAACAAACATAGACCTAGCTCCAGGAAAAACAAAGAAAAAAAAACATCACACCCTGTAAACATGCAGGTCTTATTGTTATCAGCCAACCATTAAGACAATTTGGAGAAAGCATTTGTTTCCCTCCTCTCATGGTCCCCAAATATAGAAATATGACTCCATCATTGTGAGTACTAAATTCCTAGTAAGCACTATGTCATCTTCAACAAAAAGAGGATGTAGAGACAAGAATGTGGGAGAGGAAACTGTCTCTTCTCCACTACCTTCCCCTGGTTTTATTTTCCAGATGTCCCCTCAGTAAGTGAATTGTCATCATCACCAGATCTGCTGGCCGTGAGCCCCGTCTGTCCTGGTATTGTTACAACAGACAAATAGATCCAGCGGTCAAGCTGACTCTGCTCCAAAGGAGACTGAACTGAGAGAGAACAGGAACTGTCATGTACTCTGGCACTTACATGACGTAGCTTAAGCTTTTCATCTCATTTGAAGTGATGTATTATGTTACAAGTACAGAGGCTGTCTGTCTTCATCTGTCCTCCCTGAATATGTGAAATGGTTTTGGTTAGGGTATACCTACACTGGATCATTTGAGCCATGTGCCGTGTCACTGGTCATTGGGCTAGTAAATAATTTGAGGGTGTCTGTCCTGTTAAGCCAACATTTTTCAGGTGGAGAGATTTGAAGACTCTTCTCGGTCATATGATACAACTCACATGTTATGTCAGAGCTTTTTGTGTTGTCCACGCTTACAGTATTTTGGTGTCTAGTTTCTTTCGTGATTTCCAGAGTAGTGTGGTGACACGTGAGGGGCCTGCACCAAGTACATTGTTGATGACGCCACCTCACAGGAATGCATGAAGGGAGTCTAGACCATCTTAGTCTTGGCAAGGGAAATAACATATCCTCCGCCTTTCCTAAGCCCAACCCAGGCTTGTTTGGCCAAACTATTATTATAATAATGTCTGTAGTAACATAGGCCACTACATTTCCTTATTTATACAACAACTTTCTGCAACACCAAATAAACTGAATTTTGCAAGCCTTTGCAAGAAATCCTCATGAGCTCCCATTGGGCTGTAGATATTCCTAGAGCTCCAGCACATACACACACACAGAGAGAACTATCAAAGCAGCTCTTTCCAGATGTATTTAATCATTTCCTGAAACCAGCCTTGTAGGTCCAGGCAGAGTGTGGCAGCATTTGGTAGCTCACCAGAAAAGAGGAACCATTGTGTAGTAAAGTGTTAACAGGAAGGAAGAAGAAAAGCTATTAAGTCTTTGTCAGAACTTCAGAGCTAGGCTCCAACAGACAGCTTTGAACTATTTGGTGTTGGCCACACTTAATTAACATGGATTGTTACTAATGAACTTGTTATGTTGACTTCACATGAGTTGAGCTGGAATGGGGTTAGAAATTTTAATGATTCAATGAGGCCAGTCATCGAGTTCCAGAGAGGCTTTCCATGTTGGCCTCTCAGTTCCTTTATTTTAGTAAGTACATTTTCATTAGAGGCTGTGGAGAGTGTAGAGTCACAGATTCGTGAATCAGGATTACATAACCTCAGATACAGGATGACATGGCCGGGCTGCCCGGGTAAAGAGAGGTCTGTTGTGTTATCTTTCCCAGTTAGGAATGAGGGGTATGTCTAATCTTGATTTGTCTGGTTGTCGAGCTCTCAGAGAAAAGGAGGATGAACTGTACCTGACTCTACATGCCGAAGGATGCAAACAGTGAAAGTGTCGAATCATGTTAGGGTTAGATTTTTTATTTTATTTTAGTGCTAGTTCTTCACTGACCCCCACTGTCATTGTTGTTGGATCGTTTTCATAAATGATGCACTCTCAGCTGGTATAAATGACTGTGTGACTAATATGTATTTGATCCTCAGGGTGCCCTGACATGGACACAGAGATGATTCCCAAATTTTCATCAAAGGAGGAGGAAGTTGATTACTGGAAGTCACAAGCCCTCAAATATAAGAAAAGGTAGGCCACATGGTTTTGTTCTCATGAGAGAGATCAATATTTAACTTGAACTGTACATGCACTGTACAACTAAATATAGCCTAGATGTTCTGTTGTGTTCAGCGTCTTGTAGAAGAAGAATATTATTTGCTTACTAGGCTTATTTTTGTAAAGTGGATTATGTAAGAGAGTGTCATAACTTATTTTGCAGTCTGTCCTGCCAGGACTTTGAAACAGATATCAGCTGGCAGTAATCACCCATATTAAACAAACACACTTGGAAAACATTAAAAACTCTGCACAGCAGCAGCAGCAGCAGCAGCACAACTTTGCTTCACGGTTTGTAGACTCTCACTCTTACATAATCTTATATAATTGGCAGATGCTAATTTGCTGAGTGTGAAGATCTGTCTGTAGTTATTAAACATGTGATTATACAACTGTATAAAAGTTTCAGCAGGGGAAAACAAGGTTCAGCCATATAAGGCAAAGGACCAGACAAGGGCTTTGAAATCCGTGCCCGCAAACAGCTGTGGTTTACTCTGGAGGAAATGACGACAACTTTGATTTCTTAAACAGAGACCACAGCCTGTGTGTGGATACAGTAGGCAGCAGTGGTGCTGCCTGGGCCCCATCGTGTTAAAACTGCAGAGAGAAGGTTGAAATCCGAGTGGTTCTCCAAGAAATTCCTGCTGTGGGTACAGTAGGGAAAAACATCAACCCATGGAAAAAACAACCAAGTATAGCCCATAGTAGCCATGGCTTGTCTCACACGCACATGTTTTAGGGTGTGTAGTTTCTCAGGATCACTTTTATAGTTATGTAACATGCTGTGTTTATTAGTGACCTAATGAAAAGTTATCCACCAAAGGTGATTCAACTTTTTCCACGTTGTTGCACCAGGCTACTCGTACATCAGATGGTCTACAGTCATCATCAACACCATCAGATTCACTTGTATTCTCTCACACTCAGTTATTTAATGCCGCTGTGTGCTGCACACATGGTGCTCTGCCAATCATTCTAAACCGTGAGGGGAAACGTGAGGGAGGACGAGTGTGTGTGGTTAAACAGGGAAGTTACAGGGCCCAGCGTGCTGATGAAGCAGCCTCTGTGGCGCTGGTATGCGTGGAACGAGCACGGCACAACAACTGATTCATGGATTCCACTGCTGTGTAGAGCCACTGAGAGGCCAGTATCCGAGCACAGGTCAGCTGATCTCTAGCCAGGGTAAACCACCGTGTCACCCACAACAGGCGCAATAATTAGGGTCAGTGCAGATGACTTTAATCCAGAGATTATTATTCTTTAATCAGCCTCCTTGCTATGCTACATGGAGATACTTACTTGTAAATGCAGAGCAGAAACTTGATTGTAAATTATCAGTGTGTTTTTCCCCAAAGGTTCCCTGTGAAGGGTCAGCGCTGACCAGTCTGTACACACATCCTGTTTCTTAGTCCATATCCCCTTCCTGTTTCTCTGCCCTCTCATTTTCTCCTCACCCTCGACCTTTTAACCTGCACTACAGCTGAGGACACATGACGGCAGGCCTGTTTTCCTGAGCTACTGCTGAACCCCCTACTGTCACAGTTCAGCTGTCTCTTTAGACCTATATATTTAGAATGCTTAACTCGACAATGCTGAGCTGCACAGTGCTTCCTGTTTGGCAGAGGCAGGATTGAAGGTTAAAAATCTACAAATATCTGACTGGCTATTCGTGCAGGTTTATTTCTGGCCAGTGGAGATAAAGCTACTAGAACATGCCTGAGCTTGGCTCATTTCACAGGACAAAAGCCAGTCAGTTTCTAGAGTTCATGGTCATTCAGCCAGTCAGCTCGACACAATTGAATGGTGGGCAATGAACAGCGGGCTTCGTAATTGACAATGATTGTTTATGTTTTCCCCATTGTGTGCGATCCAGTTGCCATGATGCACAGGAGGAGCTGCAGGAGTTCCAGGAGGGGAGCCGTGAACTGGAGGCTGAGTTGGAGGCACAGCTCGGTCAGGCCGAACACCGCCTCCGAGACCTACAAACTGAAAATGAGAGACTGAAGAATGAGGTTTCCAACCTCAAGGTAACCGTGCCTGGTGACTTGCTTTGAAGCTTTTTTACTACTAATAAATACTAATAAAGTAATTTGGTTATTCAATAGGTTATCTGATCTCTTGGACCGAAGCACAAGGTCTAATGTCTGATTTGTATTGTGGGTATTAATAAGACATGACCCTAGGTAATCCTTCAGCACTCCTTAATTGGATGTAAGGATAAGGAGGAAAAAAATAGAGAACTACAAAGACAGGTTGGGTTCTTGATCGCAGCAGGCAGCACTACTGCTTGTCGATGCTCTTCTTTGATCATGTACGTTGAACATATTTCCCCTATACATTGAGGATGATGTAGCGACTGCACTCACCTGAAAAGTGACGTGAATTCTTTGCATGGCCCAACATGTGAGCGTGCTTTCTGCAGCTAATGTTAAAAGACAAACTGGGAATGAACCCGAGTGGCCATAAATCATGTGTCTCCTGTCCCTGCGCCTCAGAAGGCCACATCTCAGGCATGCAACCCTGTCACTGACAGTGGTGTAAAGTACCCCAGAGCAAATGAGCCACAGGGCCTGCCCCAGGGAACAAAGAGGCCCTTTGAAAGTGGCATAAAGTGGAAGCACATCTTCACTTTGCTGTCTTATGATCTCATGATTCACCAGGTTCCCCCTGCTGTTGTTATCGTGCATAAAATGGCAAATGGTATTTTCATACTACATGCCTCAGCAAAAGGAAATTACAAAGAATGTCTCCTGGAACAGATGTATCTTTGATGTCCTTGTGTCTCTACATACACTCACTCCCCAAGCTCTTTTCTCTGGTTGACTCTATCAGGAGAAGCTGGAGCAGCAGTACGCCCAGAGTTATAAACAGATCTCCATGCTCGAGGACGACCTGGGCCAGACTCGCAGCATCAAGGAGCAGCTACACAAATACGTCCGTGAGCTTGAGCAAGCCAACGATGACCTGGAGAGAGCAAAAAGGTCAGAGAGACACAAGTGTATACAGACTGAACCAGACAACAGCACCAGTGCCACATTTGAAATGAGAAACATAGACGGTGGCTGTTGCATCACATTTTGGAGATTATGCAAGTGTGTCTGGAGCTATAGTGATGAAGAAGATAATATAACAGTTGTCCCCATGATTTGCTTCGCGCAGGGCTACGATAGTGTCTCTGGAGGACTTTGAGGGCCGTTTGAACCAAGCCATTGAGAGGAATGCCTTCCTGGAGAGTGAGCTGGATGAGAAGGAGTCTCTTCTGGTGTCTGTGCAGCGGCTGAAAGACGAAGCACGAGGTAAAGACAAGTCACACGCAGATCTATTCAGCCCTTTTTCGCAAGGCGATACATCACAAGTTGCCGGGGTGAGTGGAGGAGTATTTCAACGAGTTCGACTTTATCCTCCACAGACCTGAGACAGGAGCTGGCAGTGCGGGAGCGGACGACAGATAGGATGTCAGCGCCCAGCTCTCCCACCTTAGACATCGACAAGATAGATTCTGCAGTACAGGCCTCGTTATCCCTCCCAGCAACGCCCGTAGGAAAGGGCATAGAGCAACCCTTCATCAGCTCAAAAGGTCAGGATTAATCTCACTATTATATTTACACAACAGAGATGGAAATTGAACCATGTTGGGTACTAATATCAGCTTTGCGTGATCTAGCTTTGACCAATGGCTGTGGCAACTCATCCCTCACCCCCTCTGCGAGGATCTCGGCTCTTAACATTGTTGGTGATCTCCTGAGGAAAGTGGGGGTAGGTATTAATGAATAAAAATGTACTTTTCTTTATGTATCTTTAAGCATACAGCATTTATGGCTGACAAAGTAACCTCAGAAATGTGTTTCTAATGAGGCTCAAGATAAACGGTGTTCCCCATTTTTGTCAACAGGCCTTGGAGTCCAAACTCGCCGCCTGTAGGAACTTCGCCAAAGACCAGGCAGCAAGAAAAAACTACTCCACCGACAATGGCAAACTCATCAACAGCAACGCCACCAAATTCTCTCACTCTCTACATACCTCTTACTTGGACAAAACGTGAGTTAACCTGTTGCAAACGCGCATAAAGCTCACATCAGAATTTCAGAGTTTAAAAGCAGTCGGTGTCTTTTACCTGTTGTTCTGCATATTTGTTAGCCTTTCCATGTTTGCTAATGTTCCACATGTTCTTGGCAACTGTAGGACTGTTAATGGATTGAACCCTAACACCTTGACCTCCATGGCGTCATCCAGAGCCGTGTCTCCCCCAGGCATGCTGCCTCTGAGTGTGTGAGGCGTCCCCCATGCCAGAGAGGACACTAGAAAGACCATTACATTGTGTGCTACGTGTGTGTGTGTGTGTGTGTTACGTGTGTGTGCGTGCGTGTGTGTGCGCGTGTGTGAGAAAGGGAAATTGAAAGGAAGAGTGATGGCTGTGTGTGTGTGTGTGTGTGTGTGTGTGTTTGCCTGCTTGGGATTGTGCATTCTTTTTGAAACCTGATGTGTGGAAGAGAGGCTCGACTTATATGGTTAACATGCCCCCAGTTTGCAGCTCTAAATGCATCTGTGAGCAGGTGCACAGTTACTCGTGCATATTTACCTGCCACATCCTTGCATGTGCCTAAAGCTGTACTGTTCTGTGCTCGTATGAATGTTATTCCAACGTGTTGCACTCTAGACGTCAACTCTGTTCATTCGAAAACTACTATCCCTGACAAAAGGTCTTTAACAGACTACAGCTTCATCTTAGCCTTTTTTTTCCCTTGTCTTTTCACTTAAATTGCACAGTTAAGCTAATTTCAATTTAGAATGTATTATATTTAAAAAGGGATATGTTCATATTAACTAATTTATCTCACGGTATGCTTTAAATGCAATATTTCCTTTGCGATTTCTTTGCATGTGTGTATATGTGACGTGGGGGCGGAGAAGTGTAGACGGACCCGATATTTATGACTGAAGTGAATGTTGAACGTTCAAAGCCATGTAGCCGTAGTGCAGTCTTTCCTCTTGTTAAATGCTACTTGCTGTAACTGGTTTGGAAGTAGTCTTCATGTTAAAGGTTGGAGATATCAGCTGGTTCTGTCCTCTGGGTTAAACCTGCACTTAAAACAAACTGCTCCTCACATGTTGCTCTGCAGTCCAGTGTTTTCTTCTGTGGGCATCCATTGGCATTTTGAGGGAACAGTTTTGCCTTTTTTTTTTTTCTTTTTTTTTAGTGTTTAATGTGGAGATTACAGTTTCAAGTGTTGTGACAGGCTCATTTACCTCGTTCTGATGCAATGGTTGTAATCCATGGTGCATTTCTGAGTAGGTGAATTTTGATTTATAAAACTCCAACCCCACATAAAAGTATTCTCAAAGCAAAATAAAAAATGACTCAAGGAAACTTTTCGAGACTGTTAACTTTGGCTGCTGTAGGTGAACTCATGGTTAAGTGTGGCCTTTGTGTCATGCAGCACATTTGCTGACTATCTGTTAATTTCACTTGGCTCTTTGATTTTTTTAACAGGTTAGCTATTGTCCATACATTCATTTTACATCCCAAAATTTTTTCTGAATATATTTTGCTCTTCGTAGATCCTTGTGTCACCATTTTGACATCTCAAAGTGTATTTACAGCCTTTAGCATTCAGTTATTTAATAATTTGAGATGTCACCATGGGCACTCTGTGAGCCTGTTACTAAAGTGTGTTCTCATTGTATATAGCTTGTAAGGATGGTAATTTTGCCTACCACATTTGTACATACTGACATTTGGAATCAAGGTCCTATTTATTTCAGATTCTGTATGGCATGTGTTCAAAGAAAGAGTTTTACTGTTGCACAGTGGTGAAAGCCATTGTATTACGATATCAAACTGTCAAAATTGTTTAAGTAAATAAAGATTGAGATGACAAAGATACTGTACTACTCTCTGTGTAACTGAATAAATTATATGTAGTTTAAAGGTTCTGTAACGTATGCAACAACCATTTCCTGTGTAAAGATAGTAAAGGTATCCTGAACAGTTGCCACATGTCAGTTGTGAGCTTAGTTTTTGTGTATATGGATGTAGTATGTGAGAACCCTCTTGTTACACCATTGGCCCTCACCACATGAACACCTGTACTTCAAGCTAGTGCAGTGTGGTTCATGTGAACACACCTATAATCTTGAATTCCCTCTACTGAAGAAATCTCTTTTTCAGCTGAAAAGCCCACCTCCAATAGAGACGCTGGTGGTGTAGTGCGACACCTAGTGGCAGTGAGGCCAACTTACAGGACCTTAAAAAAGATTTCCCCATAAGGTTCATTTACAGGACATTGAATCTAGAGCTTTCAGGCACACTTTGAAACCATCATCTGAAGTGCACATTGTGCAAAAATTTATTGTTAGATAAGTAATAAAGTATAAATGGTTTAAATGTTAAATATTTTGCAACAAAATGTATATTAAAAAAGAAAAGAAAAACAACCAGAAATTAAAGCAGCAAATCCCTGTGTTTGGCTCCCCAGAAAGGCTTGGTGTCTATCAGTCCAGGCCCAGTTTCTTCTCCATATCCTGCTTTAATATATTCTTCATGACCTAGAAAAACAAAAAGTAGCAGTCGTCCCAGTCATTGTGCTTACAGACCAATCATGTAGACATAGTAGCAGTAGAGAAGAACTTATACCTTTCTAGAGACAGTCAGTGGGTAGCTGTCTACAAAGATCACATAGTGTGGGATCTTGAAGTGAGAAATCTAGAAAAAATGAAACAGACAGGCAAACATCAGTCCCCTCTGTGCTCTCAGGTTGGGTGAGTAGATCTATTGGCCCTTCTGTTTATCACCTACTCTCACCTGGCCTTTGCAGAACTCTCTTATCTCCTCTGTGCTGGAGGTATGGCCCATCTTCAGTCTGATGCAGGCACACACCTGCTCACCCAGCCTCTCATCTTTCACTCCAACCACCTGGGAAACACAACACCTTAAATTCACATCTACCACTACAGCTGAATGAAACATATTGATAAGTGTCGTGACTGTTGATGAAAACAAAAAAGGGATTTTGTCAGCTCTTACTGATCTGAAACTTTATAGTGGGTGGTTAGACACTTTGCTGCCCTCCAGTAGTTTTGAATCTTACCTGCACCTCTTGCACTTTGGGATGAGTGTAGAGAAACTGCTCTATCTCAGCAGGGTAGATGTTCTCCCCTCCACGGATGATCATGTCCTTAATGCGTCCTTCAATGCGGCAGTATCCCAGACTGTTCAGGCTGGCTGTGTCACTGTGTGGAGGGAGGTTGTAGAGAAAACTTGCACATCCCACATGGATTCCCAAGTAGGGCATAATTCTCTACCATATATTTACCCTGTACAAAATGTCTTTCTGTTGAATTACACACAGTCAAAAGTCAACATTCATCTTACCCAGTCCTGTACCAGCGATCTTGGGAGATGACCTCACTGGTTTTCTCTGGATCGTCCCAATATCCGTGCATGACGCAATATCCTCTGATAATCAGCTCACCCGATGCCCCCAGAGGGACTATCTCCCCAGTAGAGGGGTCAACCACTTTAGCCTATGGTTACAGTCAAACTCTAAGCCATAGTGTTGTCATGTAAATAATAAAGGTTGTGTGAGAGAGGGGGCATACCTCAGTGTGGTTCATGATACAACCAACAGTATTTATCTTCAGGTCCTCGTTGTCTTGTGGGAATCCCAAAAATGTGATGGGACTATTCTCAGTTGTTCCATATCCAGTCTTTTTCAACATGATGGATAAATATTCTTTTAAACTGGAAAAGTATTTTTGAGACAAAACAAAACACAAAAATCAAAGTAGGAAACATGTAAATGCTCACCGTTATCTCTTTCATATTCATGTCAGTCTGCAGCTTTTTCACAATCTCACGGGGGCATGGAGAACCTGCCATGATCCCTAAAGCACAACAGATAGAATTACAATTGCTTCAAATGACAACTTCAAGCATCACACCAAGTTCGATACAAAATAGACTTTGTCTTTGTCTTACCTGCTTCAATGGATGACAAGTCATACTTGTGTAAGTCTGGCTGGGTAAGCAAGTCGGTGAACATTGTGGGAGTGCCAAAGACGATATTACACCTTGAATAACGATACACTTGTTGCAGTCAATGAAAATGCATGGTAGCTGCTGTAGTGTACATCTGAAAGTCATTTGGGTAATGAGAAGCCTTTTTGTACCTTTCACTCTCAATGGCCTCTAAATTGGCAATGGCATTGTAGTGAGAGGAAGGGAAGACCAGTGTGACACCATCCACTGCCATACTTATCCCTCCAAGCACAGAGCCAAAGCAGTGGTACATGGGCACAGGTACACATACTCGTACCTGTGGCTGAAGGGAATATGGAGGGCATACTTACTCATGTTTCATACTTTACCTTTTGTTCAAATCAAGACACAAATGCTGTATGTACTTACTCTCGATGTATATCCCAGCCGCAGACCCATAAAGTAGGCGTTATTTACGATATTGTGATGGGAAAGAGTGGCTGCTTTTGGACTCCCTGTTGTACCCTAAAATATCAAGACATGACTTGCTCTCATTCATTGTTGATCTACACCTACCAAGCACTTTGTTAGGAACACTCATCCCCCTCCTTCTTTGTACAATAATCCAATCAGCCAATCATGCCTTGCAATGCATAAAATGCATCTTTTCACATCAAATGTTAGAGGAAGATGTGATCTCATTGTGTTTCCAATGAAGTGTTTGATGAGTGTCCGTTACATCAAGAATGTAGTCCAAGTGCATGCATGGCATTGTAAAAGGTGCAATACTGAAAATTACTGATGTGAACTGAATGTTGATGGGATCATCACAGGACAGCTTGCTCTGTAGATCCATCAGCTCTTTGTGGTGCCGGCTCTCTCCTGCTTGCATCACATCCTCTACGTGGAGCATCCCTGGCTGTCTGCTATCTGTCACAATCACCATACGCAAATCTGGCACCCTGGTACAACCCAAGACAGGGTATCTATATTACATCCAGAAAATCACAAATTGTAGTGTCCTTAGAGAAGTATTGACTGTATCTTACTACAATGATGATAACAGAGAAAGAGCATGCATCACAAGAATATTTTTTGAACTCTGTCAGACCTGGAGCTTTTGACCTTGCCAGCTGGTGTCAGGTCGATCTCTGGGCAGAGCTCTCTCAGCATCTCACAGAACTTCTGGGTTTTAAAGTGGGTGGGGCAAAGCACCGCTTTACACTGGACCTAGACACAACACATTCATTCTGTTTGATTTATATTCTTACATGCCTTTGTGTATAAGATTTTGTTAGTTTGGACAGTCAGGGGTCTAAGTTGACATGCTTTTGCATTTTACTTTGGTTGAGTACTATAAGTATGTGGTTCTCTATGTAGGCGAATGCACTGTGCCACATCACTAGCCAGGTTATACCTTCTGTAAAGTAAACTCCACCTCCTTCACCTGGTAGGCTGGGTTCAAAGACACCTGTAAGGATGACAACAGTTTAAAATCAAGTCACAGCCACAGTTACAGCCATTCACCACACATGCCTAAAAAGGCCTTTACATTTCATATCTTATACAATGTTGTATGATGCATAAAACATATATATAGTGAACAAAACATTGAGGGACTGTCATGACTTGGTCAACATGTAATGGCACAGCTACATAATAACTCCCATGGGCCCCTGGACAGGTTCAATGTACTACTCAGTGACACTTGACAACATGTTGTAACTTGACCTGAGCTGAAAGACAATCTGATTAACCACGAAGATACACTGCTGTACATATCACTTTAAAGGTATACACAGCTCACAAACTCACCAGTATAATTCCAGCCTTGGCTGTGGCAAACTGGAAAAGGATCCATTCATAGATGTTGGGTCCCCAAACTCCCAGTCGGTCACCTCTCTTCAGCCCCAGAGCGAGG
>OMNW01024649.1:0-23868 GCA_900303245.1 Selene dorsalis
TCCTGCATTGACTGGCAAAGCTAATAGCCCTCCGTTCTTTATCTGCTGTGACCTTCGCTCCCTTTCCTCTCCTATCCTTCCGCTGTCTTCTGCTCTCCGTGAACCTACAGTACTAACAATTTTTAGACGTCTTGTGGACGCTTGGCTTCAGTGCTGTGTTGTTTTTTTTATTTTATTTCTTATTGCACTCTATTGAAGAAAGAAAAAAAAAGTTTGAGAAGTCACTTTTAATTTTCCTAGAATGCTTACTATTATCTATGTCCTTATGCCATTTTTCTACCAGTTTAGTTGCTTCTCTTCTATTTTAATCATTAGTCATTTTTATGTGGCAGCCTCAAACATTTGCAGCGTACGCCAGTCTGAGGAGTTCCATTGCTTCATATTGTGATCTGAAATTTTATACATGTCATAATAATACTTGATATGTACCTATTAAATATTTGGATTCCAGAAAAAAAAAGCTTCTCCTCTTCATTTTGTCCTGTGTATAGATTTTATGGGAATCTCCAGAGCAGATGAAATTTCAGAATGCACCTAAAATGCACTATATCCTTTACAGGTGAACTTAATTTGACCGTCTCTAAACTTTTGAATGCACATGTCAAACTGCTCAATATTTCAGTACTTCTAACTTCACATACTGTTCTCTAAAAAAAATCACAAGTGTCTGATCCATGAATTGGCCACTAAATGTTTTGTTTCAATGACAGTTTGTATTTAAAATGTTCACATTTTGACACAATGAGACCAAGACGACACCCAACAATCCATCAACAGCATCGTGAGGCTGCAAATGGGATGTTGTCAGAGGGAAGTGTCCAGTGAGCTTAGAGTGTCAGTGTCATCAGCAGGTTGAACAGAGACGCAGAGAGACTGGAAGAGTCACAGAAAGGCAGAGAAGTGGACGTCCTATTGTCATGATATATTATCACTGTAGTATGAACTTTTCATTTTCCATAATTTTCACCCAAAAGTTGAATATCCCTAACATTTGTGAGTAGTGTATGAGGTTTTACAGTATATATGTATATTTTCTTTTTTATAAACAGTGCTCTTGGCCATACTAAAGAACATGGAGAACATTAATTGTAAACCTTATTTACGTGTCATCACTGAGTATCATCTGTATTGTGAGCATTCATTTGAGCACCAGGTGTTGTTATTGCCCACCTTGCTCACCCACACAGGTGTTGTGATTTTACCTAATTACCTGACTCAGGTAAGATCAGTCACACTCGAAATTAACAACCTGAGGTGGCAAATCTTTCTTAGAATCACAAGTCATATAATAAGCATCACCTTTTAAAATATATACACAGTGATACTCATAGGAAAATAGATTAAAATGTCAGCCAGACAATTTCATAAAAGTGTAACACTAATGTAAAACAGTGTAAGGATAAAGTAAGACACTCTTGACACCAGTACTGAGGCATTGCTTACTATTTGCCTAAAAACAACTGAAACCATGAAGAAATGACTCCTAGAATACAGTTCAGCAGCGTGTTTGTCTGACTGCACATCTCACACAGATTCATACTGCAGATGGAACTTGAAAGTCAGCTTTTCAATGGCCATGTGTAGCCCAGAGTCCTGTGGAGCCTCCTGGTGGTGATGAAGACACACAACACCCTCTGGATGTCTGCCCCGCTGCTCTTTTATAAGTGACCTGATTTTTGTCACAGAGCTGGACAGATTACATTATGTTGGATGTTGGACCAGTCACATTGTTATTACACAAGAGGCTGTTAAATGTCTTATAGTGTCTTGTGCTGCATTATGCATGTAGGTAAAACAGGTGGTTTTACAATAAACGTCTGCTCTAGATCAGCGTGCAGTTACATCACAGAAAAATGATCTAGCTTAACCAGAGCAGGATATGTAACTCAATTTCAAATTAAAAGAGGAAAAAAAATAGCCTTTAAAAAACTTAAATGTGTTGATTCACAAAGGTAAAAATGATCTTAAGTAAGGACAAAGACGAGACTGTTTATCTGTTTGTTTTATTATCACAGAAGCACAACAGGTACCACTATGCAGGTGAACAACAAACTCATAACTATCATGAAAAACATGTTGAAAAGGAATGCTAATAAAAAAAAAATTCCAATCACAGCAATAATTTTCAACCTCCAAAACAAAACACTACAATATTGTCAGATACACATGGCAGAAAGAAGCAAAAAGCACTTTGGATTATTCACTTTCCTTTCACTTTGTACCAATACACTCATCATAGGATCTTGAACTTGAAACTGACACATGCAACAGCATTCATCTTTGCCACTCCCACCTCTAGTCTACATGGATTCACTATTCAGCAACAAAGTACCAATTATTGGGGCCGTCACTCAAAAGTAACCTTTCAAAGAAAATCCGTATACTTAAGAGAGGATATTAGTGCTACAAAAATGAAACTGGTCCCGCTAAAATGTATCTGTATTTCAGAGATAAACAAAATTGTGGGACTAATTTTTAAGTTATTATTGAGCCAATCAAAAGAAAGCTGGAGTACCCGAGTGTAAACCTGATGACCTTTGTTGTACATTCAAGAAATGAAGAATCCTCCATCTTAATCTATCAGAAAAGGAAATAAACAAAACAAAGACTCGACAAGAAATTGAAATTATATGAGAACTTAACTTAAATCTATGACGACTGCAATATGATTATAAGTCTGAAACATAAAGGTTCCCTCCTTTTTAGGTGACAACATCAATTAATCTTGAATGAAAACAGTATATTAAAACACACAGATAGATGGTGGAAACGGGAGATGCACAGCTTACGTATTCCCTTGAACACAAAAAGCGTAGGGGAATGAATACTTGCATACAGAGAGGGCTACCGCAGAGGGTTTAAACACAGACGCTGGAATATGAGGGTAAGGCTGGGAGAGGATGGGAAAACATACAATGGGAAGAAAAAGGGGGAAGCAAGGATGGGGTGTCCGGAGAGCTACTCCTCGTCCGAGGAGTCCCTGTCAAAATTGTAGGCCATGAAGAAAACGTCGGGTCGAGGTGGGACGAGGGCATGGCCCGGTTTCACAATCTCAAAGCCCAGGAAACTGAAGGTACGCACCAGTTTAGCTGGGAGAGGAGAGGAGGGACAAACACCGTCAGTCAAAACAGAGATGTCAAAAATAATTATACGTCAGTTGTGTGGATGTTGTGTATAAGAACCGTGTGCTGGGAAAAAGGGGCTGTTTGCAACATACCACGATCATCTCTGTTCTTGTAAAAGCAGACAAACACGCTAACGACTTTCAGATGTTCTTCAGCATACTCCAGGAGAGCCGCAAAACTGGAGAGAAAACAGAACAGGTCAGGTTAGAAAATGTAACGCACAAAAACACACAAGAACAATGACTGAATCTCACTAAATCACTTGTTTATCCTCAATTATGTGTAATTTTATTGATTTTTTTTTCACTTCTTTGGGCTATAACAAGCCAAACACTGAGATAACCAGGGAATCAAACATCTAAGATTGGCTTCAGTTGATCTTTTTCCTGTCCTCACCTCTCCTTGCTGCCTTCGGGAAGAGGGTCAAGAGGTATCTCCACATAGAGCGCGCTGCTGCTTAGGACAGCATCCCACTGTATTGCCTTGGTAACAGTGGGACGACTTTGGAAGTGGAGTATCCCAGGGCGACCATTCCCTGCTGGCTCCTCCGTTACAGTCAACCTTCGGTCCTGGAAAAATAGACAGTAAACAATACGTCAGAAAACAGCAGTGGATTATGGAAATGTATCTGTATCATATAAAGAGTGCGTTACTCTTTGGTTTCTGTGAGAATTCAGATGGAATGGAAATGTGGGCAAAACAATAACATGCACATGTGTCGTGCACCTTTGGTTCAGAAAAGCAAATGAGGCTATAAATAAACTGAAATCTGATGTGAAAAACGAAACCGGAGCATGTTTCACTGCTCACTGCTCGACAACCGTATCAAATATAAGCCGGGTGTGTTTTTATGTTAGTAAATAAACACATCGTCACATGACAGGGAACGGCTGCAGTGAAACAGGGGTAGCTCCTATATTTGTAACGGCTCAGACTACTTTACAGCAATACGTGTGTTTCTAGACTTACTGAGTAGACCGGCCGAGCTGAAGGAGTGTGATCCCGTGTGCCATTCCCTCGCCCACCTGGGATCTTCAGGGGTGGGAGAGGGGCATCAGGAGCACCACAGAGGCCCCGGGCCGCGGGTACTACTACAGTGCAGGGACAGGCTAGAGGGGGGAGGGGTAGAGAGAGAAGAGAGTCAGAACACCGACAGGAAATTTTTCTATAATTAAACATGTACCATATGTTACTACGTATTCAAGACGACACATATTTATAATTGTTTCATAATATCTTATTCACTACAACCTCAAGTACATTTCATGGGACTTTGAACTTCAGCCAGCTTCACTGTGCCTAAACGAACTACACGGGTTTCACGTGGTGCGACATACTGCATGTATGTTTACTCTTCCGAGAACACGTCTGAGAGTTCGTATGCACTGTGCAGTTGCTCAAGTATGACGTGCCACTGATAAGTAACTACAGTCTCATAGTCCTTAATTAAGTAAATCACATTAAATTATGGAAGATGCTCATTTAGCCGAAAGAACAACATAAACATATAAAGGACAAACTCTTCTGGCATCACAGAGTGAACCCATTATTTAGACTCCATCTTTGACTTTTCGGTAAATTTTAACAAAACCACTTCCTCGTGTTGTATTTTTATAAAAGCAAACACCGAAACACTTGTGCCGTAGATACACACTTGTAGTTTTTTGTCTAAGAGTGATGCACTCCTTATTTTTGATGACGTTTTATTCTTGTTCCTACTAAATTTGAAAGAACTTTTTGCAAGTTGCTTAGAAAAAAAAGTGTCAAATTAATATTCTGATAGCATGTTCTGTTTGATTTTTATTAGTGATTAGATTTAACATCATTCGATTCTGCTCACCAAAATAACTTTTTCCAAGCAGTTAACTTAAAAAAAAAAAAAAAATACTACAGCTACAACGACAACATTTAAATACTCAATCCACAACATGTGTTATAACAGCAGGTCTGGATGCTCATTCAGACCACTTACAGTTTATATCCCTTCCCCAAAACAATGGTGCTGTGTATACAAAGTTGTTAACAGTACTTTTAAGAGAGTGGTACACCGATGCAGCAGGATGCGGTGGGAGGCAACCGACCCAAAATATTTGCTGTTAAAGCACAAACCCAGACTCCAATTCTTAAACTCAAGTTTCAGTGTGGTTTGTTCAAACATCCAGTGTGCTTCGGGATGTTTTCAGAGCCAGTCTCATGAAAAAAATATTTATCCGAGGAGAACTTTATCCATGCAACTGTAGTATTTTCTGACATGTATTTATATATTTATAAAAAAGGGATTAAACACGAATAAACATGTAGTGCAAACAAGCTTGTTTGTTGGCTGATGGTGAATATCATCAGGAAACAATCAGCTGAAACTGGCTTATTTCCATCTCAATCAAACAATACTGATGATCAAATCCTGACTTATTTTCATTCCCAATTTATCTGCTGATTAAAAATAACTACACAATGCCTTTGATGATTCACTGAGTATTTGTAATCAGAAAAATAATTAACTTGAATTCTGAAAGTGTAATTTGTTCATCAAATAAAAATTGTAGGGAAAAATCATGTTTAAAAAACTGTTTAACAGTTTTCCCTTGGTCCATGTCTTTACGCAATCTTGTCTCTGAGTCATGACTTGGTGTTAGCTCTGATGTACATCACCAGAAATTCGAGTTTACATAGTCTGATGAGTCACAATTATATTCAAATCAACTGAATTTACCAACGGTAGACTCACCAAAGATTGAAATATGTCAAAGGTGACCAAAAAAAAAATTGAGGTACCTAAGATTAATTACACGTGCAACAGCAAGGAGTCATTGTGTCATTTTGATATATTTGGATTATTGGGAAATAATAAATTATTAGAACTTATTTTTTAGTATACACACTGTATAAAATACACAGAAAAGTGAAGGTCTGAATACTTCCTGGATGCGTTGTAGCTGTATGATAAGCCTCTCTCGGTCTATACACCACTACCTGGTTAACCCTTTAAATGGGTTATTCAGGCCTGTAGTTGATTCTTTTTACAGTCTAATCTTTGGTTGTAATATGAATGTGAAATTATAAAATAATAATAAAAACACTATCATTGCAAACATCGCAATGTCGTCAACAAACTCAGATTTATTTAACGTTATCTATCTGGAAATACCACAGCATCGCCATGTACTGTTGAAGCGTCGTCGGTCGGGAGGCCTGCTGCGTTGACATGTCAGTTGCGTAATAATCAATCTGACTCGGTTATGAACTCACGAGACTAACGTGGCCAGAAACGTGTTCACCTGTCGACTTCACTGGCAGATGTTTCCTTAAGCACCAAGTTATTTACTCCGACGTCCGTCACAAACCGTCACCACTACTGACCTAGCTCCGTTGTTTTTAAAACGACTCAGACACTAAGAAGACCTAAAACAATACTTCCCGATTTCTATCACTTTTGTTAGTTTATGTTCGTTCATTGTCGTAGCTAATTCAAATTACTATGTCCTTACACCTCTTCACAAAGTGAATTGATATTAACTAAATTTAAGCGCTGGCGTTAAATAGCGTAGTTAGCTGCAGTCGTGTAAGTTCGACGACATTCGTAGCTAATATTGGCTAATTTCACGGAACATATTTTATGTAGTCAGTCGGTGGATGTCCGTACTTCTAACATGACACTTAATAAAATATTGTTATACTCCTTTTGTTTCAAATTGTAACGCTGGACCTTCGCTGATTCGACATTCGCTATTTCGTAGCAAATACATTTAAACCCATCTTACTTCCGCTTTTCAGTGGCTAGTAGCTGCGTTAGCTTAGCCACCCATCCCCCACATCACAGTTAGCAGTTAGCCAAGTGGTGTATTTTTCATCGTTTACTTACTTTCCGATCATGTCACAGATTGGGTTACTTAAATCCGCCATGGTTGTAAAAGACTGTTGTTTTCCTTCTTTCTCGCGAGCAAAGCAATGACTGTTTAGGATCCGCTGGAGGTTGGATTTTACCATCCGGCCTCGGGTAGAGACACGACGGGCTGACTGCTCTCGGCTATGCTCTGCTAGGAAGTGATCGGTCGGGGAGCTCGAGCTGGTAGAAAAGAAGGGAGTTAAGTTACCCATACTGACAGCTACACGCTTCCTGTTTGCTTTAAAAATAAAAGCCAGGTAGCTGGAAAACGTGCAGGGCATGCGACCATCCTATTCATAAATTCGAACCAATGAGGAAACATGTAATGTCTTAAAAAACAAACAAGTTGTCTCACATGTTGCATTGTAAAAATCCCAGTATACATTGACAATAGATATTTGTTAAAGCATACGACAACGCTGTTACAGAGATAAGCCCATCTATTTGATTTGTAGCATTTTAGGGTGGCAGCGTTAACAACCAGTGCTTTATTTTATCAACAAAACATAATCAAACACAAAACTAATTCCTGGCCTAACATGTCCAAGAACATATGCCATTCTGTTTACAATTTTAACGCTCTAGTTTAAATTATTGCCAAGTCAAAAACCAAAAAAAGAGTTGGGGGTTAATAAAGACTTTTATTTTGAAAGAGGAAGACATTATTACAGTTACGCCCTTAATGAACTAGTTTCACACTGATGCTAACAAGCTAACGCTAACCAGGAAAGCTAAAGGTGCTAAAGATCATGATCGTAACTTCACCCAGGGAAAATGACTGGCCCTGACCTGTGACCAGACTAGATAGCACTAAAACGTCGTTTTGTGTCTCGAGTACCGACACTAAAGTATGATCATTATCTTTATGCTTAAGTTTTTTTTTAATTTCACTAAACGTCGAGACAGATTAGGACCCCTTGCCGTTTGTTGCCTTTAGCTACGTCGCTGCCTAACCCGAACAACAAATAGCGTATGTTATGTTAGCTGCCGTTAGGCTAACGGCTATGTGTTTACAGGGGGCGTCTAATGGAAAAGTACCAAGGACAGTGAAAAACTTTGAACAAAGACACCAAACACTTAGGGTTTCTTTATGAGTACTGAACTTTTATTGTCACCATATGTCATGCTAACAATTTGTAACTGTTAAAAAAAGTCGTTTGTCCAGTATTTACTTTGTGCTTTTGACTGTGCAATACTATATGTACTATACACTATACTGTTTGTTTTTACTTGAGTTTTTCCCTTTATTTCCTTCACATTTATATCCCATTTGATTCATTTAGGAGCTATATTTACTTCATAGTTTACATGACGATTTATTATAGATTAAAAAGCCCACCAGTTCAGCATAGCTTCACCTTGACCCACTACAGAGTTAAAGTACTGCATACATGTTATTGCAGCAAAAATAAGTGAAAATCAAATGGGGGGATTTTATAACATAGATGGCATTTCCTATATTAACTGGGAACTGTAATTTTAGCTTTTGTACTGAATCACTGAGTGGTGGATGTTTGAAACTTAATTTTGTTTTTATGTGACACATAAAAATGATAATAAAAGAATCAGTCAGAATGAGGTTTTTCTGTTTTAATAGTGCTGCTCATTTGTCTGTGGATTTATTCAAGTAACATTACAGAAGTAGGAATTTTGGTCATAGTGTTGTATTTTCTGTGTTGTACAGCCAATTTTGCTTACACGTCACATATGGTTCCTCATTATGGATTATTTATAGTGCTGCTACTTATACTTAATTAAACTATGTAAATACTAACATTTTTTAATGCAAACTGCAGTGGTGAGGTGGATGTGGAGGCAGGGGGTCGTAAAATGAGAGACCAAGAGTTCATTTGGAAAGGTTTGTTAAAGTATGAGGCCTTCAAATTGCAAAAACTGAATTAAAATCAAAATGACCAACTTCCTTGTTCACATAGACTGTGCCTGGAAAAAGCTTGTGGGTTTTAGCTTGTACGTTCCAACTCTTTTTTTTTTTTTTTTTAAACATGTTAGTAAAACCCCTGGGGTGTAACTGCTTCCAAAAGGGCACTACTGAGGCATTTGCCACACCCATGAAGGAGACTCATATAATATGTAAATTTTCACTAGGCTTGACGTGTGGAAAGTTTCATGAGTTTTTGACTATTGTAAAAAGGCAATTTATTTGGTTAATAATAACAGAAACAGCAGGGTTTCAAAAGGCTCTTTGCACCCTCTGCACCCAGGACCTAATTAAAGCGTGATGAAAAAAAAGATTAAGCAAGACTTTGAGAGGCATGGTGCCAGGTGAGAGGACAATGTGCAGTGACTTACTGTCCACATGATGGCGACAAAGCAGCAGCACAGCCAAACAGATGGACATCGTGATTTTACTACAACCAACCATCAATCATTAATTAATTAAAAAAAAGTTAAAAGTTACACAAAAAGTCAATTGCTTCAGTGTGATTGCTCAGGGTGAGTCCAAAAACCTGAAAATTTATCCATAAAAACTGTTGCACTGTGAATGTTTATGAATGAGAAAAATAAGAAAAATAAATCCACATACAAAATTGTGATTTATTATAAGAGACACCTTTCAGCATCCTGTATCCTCACATGTCCACTGATTGCAGCCACAAAAATACAATACAGTATTAACCCTAACCCTAACCCTAAACTCCTCCAAAAATAGAAGATTATAAGCTGTGGTGTTATGTTATTAAGTCAAATACTGAACTGAAGAGCCTGCATTTCCATTTTTGGCTGCTTTATAAGTTCTACTCTACTACATTTTATATATACTTGTAATGGGGTATTCTTTCATTATAGTGGGGTTACATGGCTTGTCTAGTGGACTGGATTACATTACACTTACAAGATGATAATGTCATGTCTGTACTATAAGCAAACAATAAGTTAGCTTATCTTAGTTTAACACAAAGACTGAATATAGGGGGAAAGAGCTAGCAGCCTATGTCTTTCTGCAAGGCTAACAAAATTCACCTACCACAACCTTTAAATTACACTAATTAACACTACATGAAAATATACAAAGAAGAAGAAAAAACAAGATTGTTAATGATCGTGTTAAAGTAAGAAAATACATATAAAACAGGAGGCCGGTTTAATTTTCCAACATAAATAAAGCCAAACCAAGCGGTGGAGTATAAGCCCAGCCTTTTTGAGATTTTCAACCGCCTCGGCCGCCCGCCCTCTCGCTGAAGTTTGTCCCTCAGCGCGATCCGTCCGTCGTCCAACGAAGGAGGAAAAAAAGGAAAGCGACGCCTGAGAGCGACGCTCGCTTGCAGCTGATGTACCGCTGGCTCAAAAATGGAGAGCGACACCACTGTGAGGAGAATAAAAACCTTCGGGACGCAGAATTATGTAGCACAAGATAACAACAGTTCCCGAGACCGGTGCGGGAATAACGGCTACAGTGGTGACCCGAAGAGGAAACCCGAAGTGAACCTGTACCTGCTGAGAGAAGGGCTGGCAGCTTCACTGGTGTCTGTGTTTATTTTGGTGCTGTGGGGACTGGTTCATTTGTCGTTACAGCAGCTCGTCATTGGAAAGCCGAGCGGCGACTTCAACGCAGTGAGAGCCAGGTGAGATTTGTGTATGCTCCCCTCCTCTGGGCTCTGTGTTAGCTAACGGTCTCGTAGCAGCAGAGCTCCGGCTAACCTTTCCTCTAGTTTGACAACAGACCCGCCTAGAAACCACTACCGGGTGTCACCTCCACCTCCACCTCCAAGGTAACCTGCAGGGCAGACAGGTGTTGAAATAGTATGTGACGGTTAGAGGGGTTTGGCTCAGGAGAGAAGAAATACAGCAACATCCAGATGTGATCCGTTAATGATGTAACCTGCGAAGAGTACTAAAAAAAATCATCTGCTTTGTTCCTGGTAAAATGAACCCGACATTCATTAACAAGAATATTATTGCATAAAGTTGAAATCCTCTTTGCAACTGAGACAGCACAACTCACAGTTTCTTGTAAAACTGCCTGAAGTGATGCATCAGAGCATTGAAGTAGAAAATAGAGCACATACCTCATAAAAAGACAGCAACAAAGATGATAAATAGATAGTGATTCATATCATTGTTATCAATGTAACCTCAAGGGAGTTATGGTTGACGTTTCTCCCTATTTTCTGATGTTGCTTATTTGAAAACACAGATTGCTTGATAATGAAATCATCATTAGTTGCAACCCAACCATACCTTTTGAAAATGTAACTAGTAGCTGTAAGTAGTAAAATTTACAGATGAGGAAATTCAGTGTCAAGGTTGTTGAAAACACAAGCAAACAACATTATTCTACTAACCACAGTTTTCACAAAATTATATTTAGCTACTATTAAAATGACAAGAATGGACTATTTCATTATTAATAAAATGCATCCTGTGTGACCATAGAACAAACCAAGGAAAACATCCCATAAAAAGAAGATTAATTAATTATTTTTTTTAGATAAACCAACCACTTAGCTCCACAATGCATTACTTTTGCAATTCCCCGTGTGAAAAGGGGAGGTAAGGATTATAGCACTGAATCTGAGGTCAGCAGGGCTGTGGTTGAGCTCTTGAAAGTGCTGGGTGATGGGATTTGCCATCATTTGGCTGGTTGCTCCATAAATGAGTCAGGCATGCTGCATTTTAACTGATTAGGACTCTGAGCTCCTTTGGTCACAATTGTGGTCTCCATGACTCCAAGCCTCACAAATCCACTTCTGAGTTTTGGGCATAAATGGTGCCTCGGAGGTTTCTGTAGAAAATTGAGGGAAAGCAGAAGTTTCGATGACAACATTAATGTCACTGGGTAGTGATTTCTCACTGCAACAAACTGCATGCACTAGTGGATTTTATGAATTTGGGAACATGGCTTCACTCACTACTGCTTAATGACATGAATTATGAATGAATGCATGATTACTGTCTTAACCCTTATAAAGTTCACTTGCTGATGGCTGTGAGCATCACTTAGCACATCAGCACTTCTGCTGGTGCGGGCAGTGGAGCCAGCTCTGGGATTTCTTGAACAGCTGCAGCAAACTCCATCGACAGCTGCTTTATTTAAAAAGAGACGATGAAAAAAAGTATCAGTTTTTCTTTTTTTTCCTGTCTGCTGTATGGTCTCCTTTGCTTTTCATTTCCTCTTCTGCTTCTTTTAAATGAGCCTGTGTAGTGACAAGAACAAAACAGAAACATAGCTCATGACCACCTGAGTCAGGATAGTGGTTGTAACTCACTGATTGTTTTTTTTCCCCAATTAATTTCTTTGGCATGAATGAAAAAGAAATGAATGTTAGCCTCCTTATCATCCTTCCTGTTGTCAATTGCTTCGTCAGTTAATTGAATAATTGTTTCAGCTCTTGTTGACTGAATGAAAACAAACATACCTTCATATACAATTGATGGGAAACTGCATGTTCTAGCATTGCTAACTTGCAGTAAACTCACAGTCACCAGTCACTGTCTGACATAAATGAATGCATCTTAAAAAGGTAGTGGACCCATTAACTGCAGAGCCTGTAGAGATGTTTGAACCTGGCTTCCTGAGAGTCATAAGTCATATGTACTATACACACATACGCACAGTGATGCATTCTCTGTAACAATAACATCGGACAGCAGGAAATTGATGAGATATGCTGTGGTGTTGCAATGGAACAAGAAGGACCTGGTTTACTGCCCCTGCACAGTTTCACATCAACACAATATTCTTTTCCCCTCTTTCCTCTCCTGTCTCACCTCACAATCTAGACGGCACTTGGAGCAGATCACCAGCGTTGGCCCGCGACCAGTGGGCAGTCCGGAGAACGAGGTCCTGACGGTGGGGTACTTGTTGGAGCAGATCGAGAACATCCGGGTGGAGACCGCAGCGGGCCCCCATCAGCTCACGGTGGACGTCCAGCGTCCCACGGGCTCTTTCTCTATTGACTTTCTGGGAGGCTTCACCAGCTTCTACGACCATGTCACCAACATCGCTGTGAGGCTGGAGCCCAAAGGTGGTGCCAACCATCTCATGCTCGCCAACTGCCACTTTGACACCGTGGCCAACAGCCCAGGTATAAAAACACTCACCCTTCCCTCTAACAAAACTGCTTCCTGCTTATGTGAGTGCTTTACTGAGGGCATAGCAAATGAGAGAGCCATCTAATTATAAAAATTTAAAGATGAACAGTTAAGATCCTGTCAGTTTAGGTTACTGCTAAGATAGAAGTAGGCTGGTGGGTGAAATTACAAGTGATGTTGAGGAACATTTACAGCCACTCCCTTAAAATTTTGCATTGCTGTAAACAAACCTAGCTCTTCCTTTAATCAGTGTGTAGAAACCACACAGTCAGTTCACAACATTCAAGTCCTCAGGTGTTTTGTGATGATGATAATAACCTCATTTGTGTCCCCTGGTATGAAGCGTAGTCATGTGGGCCCTCGCACAGTGAAAATTTAACGGCCATAACAAGCCAGCCTGGAAAATGGAGATCCAAAGTACTACTTGTAAATTATTACAAACAGCCACATTGTGCTTTAACAGGAAGCTGCATAGTAATCAGGGGACAGACAGTGTTAAACAGTGTTTACTGATAAGAGATATTATGTGATGCTGTGTCGTCAAGATTTATTTGTCTTGTTTGAATCCAGGAAATATATTTCTTTTTCGCTTAGACCCTACACTGGAGAGATAATGTTTCCCGGTTCACGCACACACACACACCCCAAAAAAGTACACACAGCTGCACCGGCAAAAGGAAATTGATCCAAGAGGTGTGGACCAGGAAGATATATTTTCATGTGAACTGCTGCCTGAGGGCCTTTGATTTCTTGGAATTCTAAATATTTGTCTGTGTGAAAAATAAAAATGGAGAAAAAAGAAAGAATAAAGAGGCAGTACACGGTCTTGCACATATTTTTGCAAATAGTTTGAATACATTCGTAGGCAATTGTGGTCATCACAGTAAACAATAGTGTTAAAAAAAGGACCTATAATTACTTTTCAGGCTTTGATTCATACATGCCATTTTGTGAACTCTTGCTGAGTTTTTCAGGGACAAGGATTAGTGTGTCTATGACATAAGTGGCAGTGACAGGGGCATGAATGGTGCCCAGACAGACAGTGAACAGACTCCCACCCCCACCTCATGAAAAAACATGCAATCCAGAAAGCCGGAGCGCATGATGTCTCAGTTTGGCTCTCTAATCTTTAGGTCATTTTGGCTTGTATTCTCAGTAAATGGTTTTCCTTACCGCTAACCTGTCTGATCTCTCCGCATCACATGCCTTATTCACATGCTCTTTTCTCTTTCGTCTCATTGTTACCCCTTTCCCCTTTGTGCTCTCACCATCGCACAAGCAGTGGGAGATTGGTTTTGTTGCATTTTTCGCATGTTTGTGCACGTCTGCTCCCCTCAATGTGTTGTAGAAGTTGTGTTTTTCTTGTCCACTTTAGAGTTATCAGCTCCATCATATCTGTTTTGCCTATTTTTTATCTTGAGGCACTCAGTAAGTACAAAGTTATGATATGGGTGCACAGGTTCATGTCTCTGTATGTAAATGCCAGTCTGAGCCAATGTTCTATTTTTTCCTGACTCAAGTGAAGGCTGCTATGAGCTCGTATATTTTACAGGCTTATAGAATATAAATAGACTGGTTTGTTTTGCTTTAGGTGCCAGTGATGATGCAGTGAGCTGTGCAGTGATGCTGGAAGTCCTCCACTCTCTGGCCAACCAGTCCACTCCTCTTCACCACGGAGTTGTCTTCCTCTTTAATGGAGCAGAGGAAAATATCCTGCAGGTAAAATGAAGTGACATGAGGACATATTTTACACTTAGGAATAGCTCGTCTACACCATATTGGATTGTCAGTTAAGTTAAAGCTTCTCGTCTCTTTCTGTCATGTCTTATTATCTTTTACATTCTTATGCTCTCTCTCTCTCTCTCTCTCTCTCTTCGTGTCTCTATTTTCTCTCCATCAGGCCAGTCATGGTTTCATTACCCAGCATCCGTGGGCCGAGCAGGTGCGGGCCTTCATCAACTTGGAGGCTGCAGGTGTTGGAGGCAAGGAGGTTGTTTTCCAGACAGGTAAATCTGTTTGTTAGCCTGCGTTCTCTCTGGCTTTCTCTGTTTTGCATATCTGTGTGTTTTTCTGAAACTGGAAAAGCTTGCAAAAAAAAATAAAGTGATGCAGTTTTTTGCTGTTTCAGACAAAACCGAGACACTATCAAATGTTGTATGTATACTCTACCTGCATTATCTGCCCTTATTCTAACCTTTTACATCCTGGCTGGCTGACAGGATCTGTATGGATTACTAACAGCCTGATTATGCTTCCTGAGATGCCTGTAACATTGCATCTATATGTAAAAAGTTATCTGACGCACTACTTACTCGGCACAAGTGAGGCATGCAATGCATTAAATAAGCTCTATCTACACCACCAGACCACTATCAGCAAGTGGTAAGCACAGCCGAAGAGAGGATGTAAAACATTATCTGTACAATAATTACTCCGTTTGATCAAACTTTCATCGTCTAAGGTCCAGAGAACCCGTGGCTGGTCCAGGCCTACGTGCATGCAGCCAAACACCCTTTTGCCTCCGTGGTCGGCCAGGAGGTCTTTCAGAGTGGAATCATCCCCTCCGACACCGACTTCCGCATCTACAGGGACTTTGGTAACATTCCAGGTAAAGAAGGCCCCACATTATACAGAATACAGTATAGAGAATTACATAACCAGGCGTTGTTAAACTCATTTGGTAAAGCAGGCGCCCATAAGTGGACGCTTTTGTCCTCGCTCTAGTGGCCCGGGGTTCAATTCAGCCGTG
Organism: Selene dorsalis; assembly: GCA_900303245.1. Lineage (NCBI taxonomy): Eukaryota > Metazoa > Chordata > Actinopteri > Carangiformes > Carangidae > Selene > Selene dorsalis. The sequence goes on from OMNW01024649.1 coordinate 15,815, forward strand.
CTATCAAAATAAAGGCGTAAAAAGCCTGGAAAAATACTCAAAAAAAAGGAAAAGAAAGAAAATTAAAACACTGTCAGTGACCAGCAAATAATGACCAAAACGAGAATCCATTGGCTAATACAATCAGCAGATGTGCTTTTATTTACTTTTGTTGTTTTTCTGTGTTTTGTTTTTTTTAATCTAATAATGTGTAAACATGTATATTTCATTTACAGGCATTGATCTAGCTTTCATTGAAAACGGTTTCATCTACCATACCAAGTACGACACTGCCGACAGGATCCTGACAGACTCGATACAGAGAGCTGGTATGCAAATGCAAATGTTCACATCTGCACTACACTTTTCTTTCACACTCATTACACATTGATTGGAATTTGGTGGAAGTGTTTCTGACATTCAAAGGGAGTCTCAACACATTTTTTGACACGATGGCACAAAAAGCACGCTGTGCTTGTTACCCAGTTTCATATTGGTCAGCACTCTGCTAATCTCATTATCTCCCTGAGCACTAAGACATGCATACATGCATACATACCAACCACAGACTCTTGCTGTCGCACTTGCCCTCATTTACCCCAAGTCTCCGTGTCACTGAATTTTTTTGCTTTACTTAGCCGAGAATCCAGTCAGTCAGCACTAAAAACCCAGTTGGCATCGTTCCCTCTCTTCCTCAGCAGCTACTGGACACCTCCCTCTGCTACTTCTGTGCACAGCAAGGCACCATGAAAGGCATGAATTATTAGAGAGAGAGAGACAGTGAGGTTTCAGGGGAAGGTGGAAGGTATTTTTAGTCTGTGAAGACGGAGGCATGTTTGTAAGGTGGAGAGTAGATACAGCACAGGGATGGAGGAGGAGGAGGAGGAGGGAGGTACACCAGTAGCTGATCTGATCTGATCTGTTGATGCTCGTGATGGACACAGTATGTTTGTGGACTCTTTAAAACCCCCTGCTTCTTAGCTCTGCCTTCAAACCAACTGGGGGCAAGGTGCAAGGCTTGCATCGCTTCATTTAAAAAAGATATTAATTTATTTCCTTGTAAAGGCGATGCCGTAAAGTTAGCGCAGACATATAATCGTGTCATAAATGATGACTCTCTAATTGATCCTAATGTTAATTTTAGTTATGTCATGGTAAAATTCAGATAGTAAACTTGTGCGTAAGCCTCAAGCATTGAATGCTACATGGACTAGTAGCTGCTGTACACTCAGCTGTTTACACTTTCAGGCCACAGTGAGACTACCAGGCGGAAGAACAATGGAGCTTTGTGAGCTCGTGAGTGTGTGTGCGTGCCGTTAACTGTGCAGACACAGAGGCAGCAGTACAGATAAAAGAAAGTTAGCCTCAGGCTGCAGTAACCAACATGGCAACCTCTTGCCGATGCTTCCTGTAGCCAGATTTCTCATCTACATTCAACCTCATGACTGTGGCTAATTCCACAGCAAGTCCTCTACGTGTCTTGTACACTGGTGTTCGACCGTTGCGTAACCAAAAGAGGCCATTCAGGCTATAAATCAGTTCACACACTTGTTCACACGCGCACATACACACACACACACACACACAACCAACCAATCATTATACTGTTTCACACACACTACCGTTTGCCCCATGAATCATATTTGCTCACTCACACCTCTGCACTTTCATTTTCCTGCTCTCATTCTCATAGTCATATCAACCATTATACACTCAAACAATAGACATGACAACACAAACGTACACACAATTAATCATTTAAGTCAGAACAGGCATAAATAACTATGAACGCATTCATCCTCTCTTATACAAGAGAGCACTTGTGTTTTAAAAAAGATTAGTTGTGAATGTGAGTATGATAATGATTATATAAATGTTATTGTACATATAAGAGGCTGTGTGTGAGTGGCAGAGCATTGTGTATAAACGAGTATGACTTACTGCCTGAATTATCGTCTATACATTTTCATAACTACAGTAAACGGTAGCTTAAATAAATAACAGTGTTTTTGCGTGGATGTGGGTGTGGTTTTTGTTGCCTGTTCTGTGGGTCACAAAGTTATACTAAGACATCAGTAAACTCTCCACAGCCCAGATGTGTCAGCTCTATTAAGATGATCCTTTTTTTGCTCATATTACCCATTTCCTTCCTCTGATTGCAGGGGTCACATTACAAATTGCGGAAACCAAAAAAACCACAAGGGAGTGATAACGGAGCCTGTATAGTAGTTTGTACATTTCCATGAGTTCTTTTGTACTCGTGTACTCTCCAGCGACCCACCTCATGCTCTCCTATTCTAGTGAATGTGAAATCGATACAGCCAAATCCAGCAGTGTTTGCTGTGGTCTGCCTTAAAGTGCTTCACCTCTAAACTGACTTCCTCTGTTTAGGCGACAACATCCTGGCCGTGCTGAAGTACCTGGTGATGTCAGAGAAGTTGGCTGATTCCTCAGGCTATCGTCACGGCAACATGGTCTTTTTCGACCTGTTAGGGGTGGTCGTGGTGGCGTACCCTGCCCGTGTCGGCACCATCCTCAACTACATGGTAGCCACAGCCACCTTCCTCTATCTGGCTCGTAAAGCATCACTGCCCGGCAACGGGGGTAGGTTGCATTTCCTGTCATGGATGTAACGTTACATCATTTCCTGAAGTGAAAAAATAGTCCAATGCCAAGTCCAAACTGTTGGATTGATGTAATTTTTCTTCAGATGAGTTAAAAGAGCTGTATTTGTGTGCGACGCTTTTATTCAACATTCTTCTTTATGTTTTTCAGGTGGCCGCTACGTCCGAGACCTGGCGTGTGCCACGGGCGTAGCAGTGCTGAGCTGGTTCGTCACCCTGCTGTCGGTGCTGATTGTAGCTCTGCTCGTGACTCTGCTGGGCCGCTCCATGTTTTGGTACAACCACTTCTATGCCTCCATCTGCCTGTACGGGACTGCAGCCACAGGCAAGATGATCCTCATCCACACCCTCGCCAAGAACCTTTACTACGGGGTGAGTGACGGCGTTTTTCTTTTCAGTTTCGGGCACTAGCTTTTAAGGCGCAGACGTGTGCACATGCTGAATTTAAATTAAACTCTCCAGCGCTGGAAAGTGAAATTGTTTGATTATAGACAACAAAAAGATGTAGAAACCACATTGTGTATCACTGTAGTCTCCTTCCGACATGCACCGTTATGGGAAACCCATGAGAGTGATTTAAAGTCCAGGCCAAAGGGGAGGGTTCGAGAAACAAGAATCTGAAAGAAAGTCGACCACTTTGATTTATATCTTGCACATTACTTCTTTTTCCATAACAGGTTTCACATTTTTGCGCAGAGTTAATCTTGTGCAGGACGATGCTGGCTTTGTTTTTGTGTAGTATGTGGAATAAAAAGGAGGCCAACATATTTTCTCTGAGCCTAATATCTCATGATGTCTCGCTCTGCTCACATTAAATGAGGACGAAAGTGCAGAGAGGAGAAGCCCAGGCAGTTTCACTTCCTCGTTGGTGATAACCAAACAGCAGCTCTTTGTGTACATATGTGTGTGTGTTCAAGAATATAACTGTGAAGGTGTCAGACATGATGTCATCCATCAGTCACATGCACACACTCCTTTGGACCAATGTGGATTTTAACTGTCAGTGCATCCCTGCCTGTTAACATTTAAGTGTGATTCTTAGCAGTACTCTTTGCGGAGTCTTTTGTAGATGTAAAGAACAGTTTGTTGTTTGTCAGCTTGTGATTACTTGAGGCTGAAAACATTACAGAAAATTGTTATTTTTCATCTGGAGCTGCAGATAACCACATTATGAACTTCAGCTTACCCTGGCCGCTCTCCAGAACTGAAACAGACTAAGCTTTGTGCCCGTACTACACAGGGCTTCATTTTTCTTGCACTGAAAGAAGATAAAATGACTGATGTCTGCAGGATTTCTACAGATTTCTACAAATTACTCGGTCACTGATAATTTGGTATTCTGCTTTCACTTGTTCCCAAACATTTTTTGCTTGATTTGCCCCACGGCCAAATGTTGTGTTAATTCAAAACCTGGATATGCTTGTACTGTATATAAAAGTGGATGTTACAGTGAGCTACAGTTACTTCTAGCTGACCTAATCATTTTCTTAGCATTGTGTGTGTGTTTGTGTAGGGTGTTTCTATAGAAGAGCTGTTTATTTTTCTTTGCAGAGATCATTCAGCCACAGTGAAACTTGAGAAACTAGTTGAACGAGTGTTTGTCAGTGAAGCGGAGAGATCTGCCATGTGCACTGGTGGCATGTTGAGCTTTATGATAAGATACTGCAGCAAGCCCCTTAATCAGCCTGATGTTACACATGCACAGGGAAGGTCACTGAATACTTTGCGCGGTTGTACAGTTTTTTTCTCTAAATCCTTTTTGTTGGCTTTTTGTTCCTTTTTCGTTCAATAATTTTGGTTTCAGGAAAAGACAGTGGTCCTGGTGGAAAGTTCTGACTGTAGCAACAAGGAAGTACAAAGTCATACCAGTCATACCAGTACTTCTTTGTTTCTGTTAAGTGTTCATCCACATCAGGTCTGAATTTATCTAATTTGCTGTGAAAAACATCAGTAATATGATGCATTTTATAAACTTAATAAAGATGGGAGAGCCAATGACATATTCCGTTGATATGTTTAGAGCAGCAGGTCACTGGAACATTATTTTGTGTCGATCTAGACATCTGAATTTTAAATATCAAATATTAAAGAAAATATTAATGAAAAAGGTTGCTTCAAAGAATTTTTCAACATATCTTTGTCCTGTCACCCAAAACAAACACAAATGATTTCTCTTGGATCTATCCACAAAATGAAAAATAGAAACAATTTAATAATAACCAGATGATGAATAAGTTGCTTCACATGATCAGAGTTGCCATCAGTCATCTCTCAATGAACCCTGTGCATATTCTTTTCCTTCAGCAGGCATTTCTTTGGCAGCATTCAGATTCCTCCTTCAACTGACTGTGCACATCTGCTGCTTAACTGCACTCATTAAAGCAGCATAAATCTGAGACAAGAAAGCGAAACAACCGCAATCTGCACATGCATCTCATATGACGCCTTGGGTGTGTTTTCCACGCAGGGAGTCCGCCTGGTGGAGCTGGGGGATCTCTACTTTGACGTTAGCTTGCTCCTGTGGTGCTGCAGCCTGGTGTGGCTGACCCAGCAGGGCCTGTGTTCAGCCTATGTGCCCATGCTGATGGTGGCCTTCCCCCTGGCCACCAGACTGCTGCTAGCAAAGGAGTTTAAACACAGAGGTAAATACTGTAATAATAATAATATAATGTTCTTAAACGACATGGTTGTAATTTAAAGGAATAGTGCAGCATTTTTGAAAACAGGTTTTTGTACATTCTTCTTTCTTTCCCTTTTTTTAAGAAGACAGTTGAATCTAAGGATTTGGATGTTATATAGATGCATGAGGAAACTTTGTTTTTCTAAATAGGAGTTACTATTGAAAAGTGTGTGGTGAAATCTGACAAAAAACAATTGAGTCAATTTTAGGTGCAATTGTCTGAATAACAAAAAAAAAACAAATATTAAAGTGGGATTAGAGGGATACTGAAATCTGTGGGGCAGCCAGGAGATTACAGGAGGATGGGCTGACCATGGTTTGCTCTGACAGACATTAACCTCTCCACCTCTCTGTCTGTGTGCAGGAGCGTCGGTGAAGTACAGCGTGCTCTACCTGTTTGGCCTGGCGATGCCGTACGTCCACTTCATGTTCCTCATCTGGGTGGTGTTTGAGATTTTCACTCCCATCATGGGTCGCAGCGGCACGGAGATACCTCCTGAGGTGGTCCTGGCCTCCCTGGTCACCCTCGCAACCATCTTTCTCTCCTCATTTTTTGTGAGTGTTCACACATTGTGTACAACACTGAGCACCACAGCTGTCTTTTTTTCAGCAGAATCACCTTCACATTACAGTTTTAGGTTTCTGGTAGCTACAGTTTTGTTTAAGCAGCAGGGGATATAGAATTTGTAGAATTATTTAACTTCATATGATGCAAACCAGCAGTTGTGTATAGCAACGGGGTGCCAACAAAATATGTAAAATTGGCACATATACTATGTTACTACTACTACTAAGACTGCAGTGTACTCCCTGTAGTAACAGAGTATTTTCTTGTCTGTCTCAGCTACATTTCATCTACTTAGTACGGAGCACTAAGTGGATCCTGGCAGGTCTGGGCTCAGTCTTTTTCATCGTGTTCCTGTTGGTGTCCTGCGGCCTCTTCTTTCCTTATTCAGGCAGCCCGGACAGCCCCCGGCCGAAACGAGTCTTCCTGCAGGTTTGGAGTCACTTCACGAACACAAATTCACAAACACGTACACGTAAACTGGATTTATTATGCATTTACTGGGGAGGGAGAAAGGGAGCGAAATCTCACACCTTTTCATATTTGTTTTCACTTCCTTATGTATTATTATTTGTAGACATGTAGAATTCATTGTAGTGTGAAAAACATTGCATATCATGAGTCTGAAATGCACAATAACAAAAAAACTCTGTTAAATCCTATATGAAAAAGCCTTGTTAAGTTTTTCTGTTAAAATCAGTCAGTAGAACATCTGAAGAGGGTTGAAGGCAGCTTGAAGGAAAACGTTTTCTCCGCCCCTCTCCCTGCAGCACACGACCAGGACCTTCCACAACCTCCAAGGCCAGGTGGAGAGCCGAGACTCGGGTCTTTGGATCAACAGCTTCGACTACACGGCCATACAGCACATCTCGCCCGACATCCCCGAGATCAACGACAGCGTCCGCACACGCTGCCGGGAGGACCGCCCCTTCTGTGGCTACCCCTGGTTCCTGCCAGTCAAGTTCCTTAGCAAGTCAGTGGCACAGCTTTGTTGCTGGCAATGTTGTGCAAAGCTTTCATACCTTGGATTTCCTCCTCATTTCAAGTCTTATGGTGTGTTTGCAGGAAGAACTGGTACCTTCCTGCCCCAGAGGTGTCTCCCAGCTCTCCAGTGGAGTTCAGCCTTCTGTCCAGAGAGGAGACGAGCTGGGGGACGATCAAGATGACCTTCAGTGCAAAAGGTCTGGAGCATCTTATTTATCAGTATAAGTATCAACCACTAAAGCCAAACTATTATTTCCACCTCTGCTTTCAGGTGTTACACCCAGTGTTTCTCTGTTCTCTTTTTAAGTATGAACTGGAAGATGTGAACGGTACATGTCATGTACATACAGTATTAACATGTGTCTGTCCTGTCCCGCGCAGGCCCCAGCCACATGTCTCTGTACCTGATGCCTCACCGAGGAGCCAGCCTCTCCACCTGGTCGTTTGGTGACGGGACGCCTCAGTTCGACCTGAGTGGAGAATATTTTGTCTTCTACTCCCACGGCCTGGACGCTCCCACGTGGACCTTCTGGTTTGAAATACAGGTACTTAACTGCAACTAAAGGAGCATTTGGTGCTCTCTCCCACCTACTTATTAATAATAGCTTAGACATCCTCCTTTGTGGTTTGTTATTCATGTGAATTATTTAAACTGCTCTCTCTTAATGGCTAGTGGAGGTAAGTCTATGAAAGAATCAGAGTTTTTCAGTGTGAGCCTTCAGTTCTGGGTTTAATTCTTGTCATTTCCAGATTCAGTGTCGTTCTTTTCATTCCTCACATTTCTGAATTTCTGCCAAACATCACCTGAGGGCCTCAGTCTGTGCTTTCTGCAGGAGATTAACTGCTGCCAGGACACAGTTGGACTGTGTTCTGCATCTGACTACAAAGTCTGTCTGTTGTGTGAAAACCTTTAATCTGCAGTTTTTGGAGATTTAAATTTTTAAAAAGTGCATTAATAGACTGCATGTAATGAACTCTGTGTCCTGTGTAGATATTGCTTCGAGCTTAAAATGGACCTGGAAAAAAAAAAGCTGCTCAGGTTTTCCCTTTGCTGACAGTTCATGGTTGTCTCTCTTTCTGTCCATCAGCCCCCCAGGGACCCGGACCCCTCAGGCCCGGAAGGAATGATCTCTGTTGCCATCTCCTCCCACTATTTCTTCGGGGAAGATCAGAGGACTGCTCAGCTGGAGGAAATCCTCCACAGGTTCCCCACGTGGGCTTT
>OMNW01024651.1:0-10527 GCA_900303245.1 Selene dorsalis
TAAAGAAACCCCCCCCCCCCCCACTCTCCTCAGATTGGCTTGTTCAGCGGAGGCCCACGTGTGCTTGTTTACCTTGTGTTGTTAAAGGACCACTCCTGGCTGTAGTTTCCTAATATTTTAGGTCTGAAAGAATGAATGTGAAGATTTTCTTTTCAAACTCTCCTGTTGTGCAGTAGTTCTGTCTGTGCCTGCATCGCCACGGCAGCGTATAATTGGAGCGAATGGATCTTAGGCTGTTTAGGCTGTTTACATCCCACAAAACCGCAATTTTTTTTTTTTTTCACAGACAAGGCTATTCAAACACACACCGAGGGGTTTGTTTGCTTCAAGAAAGAGAACATGTTTGTAACCGGAGCTGTAATACAAAGTCTCGCACGAGAGCCACGTTGACGCGCTCAGAGTGTTTACAGGTAGTCTGAAGAGCTCCCGTTTGTTTTTCAGCCATTATTGAAGAACTACTTGTGCCTCCGAGCTGATATTTCTTTATTGATAAAACAAACGACAGGCTTTGTATTACAGACAGAAAAGAGAAAATCTTTTCATTCATTCTTTTAGACCTAAATTTTTTGCAAAATAAAGGCCCAGGTTGAATTTGCCTGGAATTGTCCTTTAGATACATGTCGGCTGGCTTTCCAAACATGACCAGCTACGAGTTGCGTCTGTACGTGTTGGACCCCCAGTCTAACCTACAGTTTTCATCTTCTCTGGGGAGGGATTCTCCGTATACGCCTGCGTAAACAACAAAAGTGATAAGTAGCACAGGCTGCTAGTCAAGCTAACTTCCCAAGACAGTAACGCACTGTGGCCAACAGAGGGCAGCAACGTACAACCAGCAATATCAGATTCCTTATGAAACAGACGGCTGTTTAAATCAGATGTAAGGAGAGATATCACTTCCACTGTGAGATATTTCTTTTTTCCTATTTTTAAAACTTTAACCAGTCAAGCGCTGGTGGCCTTGCACATCCTGAGCGCACACCACTGGAACATACTGCATCTGTTTCCTTTTGCTTACACAACTCTCTGCAGCGACTGTAGCCTACATCATCATCGCTCTTGTGGTGAAGATAAAACCCCTCACTCTGCTGTCTGAAATGGGTGTGAACACCCAGACTGTAATAATAGAGAACATGACTTCCTTTAATCATCTGCTGCCAATTTCTGACCCGGTTGACATTTGGATCAGGGACTGTGCCTTTAACACATTCAGAAAACACTGTATTAGATGTGCCATCAAAGCCGACCAGTTGACATTATGTAGCCTGCCTCTCGAGAGGCAGCAAAGTGCCCCGGCTAAAGCCATCTGAAGCTATAGAGGATGCCAGCTTTAAAGTCATCCGTCGGTTCTGTGCAGTCTATGAATCACTTGCAGCCCAGAGGGCAATCTTTCTGTATGTGTGGTTGTTTATCCATCACAACGCCTCGTGCCAGAGGTGCCCTTGACGGCCTTACAGTATTTCCTCAGCTTCTCACCTGGTCGGAGTGCTAACCTTGCAGCACACACAGGACCGTGCAGGAGGGTGTAATGAGAAGCTGTGAATGTTTACACAACACAAAAACTTCAGATTTTATCAGATAGCGGATAATACGATGTAGAGTGTCTTTAAAAAATCTGTCAACTCTAATAAATAAAGTAATGGTCTACAGAGTCTAGACAAATGTGCGTGATGACTCTCCTTGGTACAGTGGGAAGCTGCTGAGTGAGCATGCCCCCTCATCTCTCACAGTTGTTGCATGTCTCCATCACTCTCTGTCATGAATCTCATTCCCTCCTGCATCCATTTGGATTTCATGCAAATTTTTGTTATTCCACGTCAAGAAGAGTGCGTTCGCCGAGCGACTGGGCCAGGCAGGGGAATCACATTAACTGACTCAGATCTGCCACAGTAGCTTATATAACTCTCAGTGTCACCGTTTATCAATTTGCAATGCTCCAAATTTTATTGGAGCCAGTTTTTTTTTCTTTTTTTTCCCCCCAGACTGTGTCACTGCTTGTGTTCACTTGTTAGAAGGCCATTCTGCTTTTTACATAGTAGTTTCAAGCGAACTTTTCATTTAAGTGTGGCACGATCTTCAAGTTGTTGAGCTGATGGATTATAAAATCAGCACATGCTATGCTACCTGTTCTACCTGAAAACATCTGTAGTATGGCCTCCACAGGAAAAAAAACTTTCACTTTGGTACATTTCACATAAAAATCTTCCGATGCCAGCTGCGTTCAAGTATCTAAAGAATGATTCAGACCTTCAAATCCTTGAAAATATGCATTTGCCAACAGGAACAAGCTGTTCCCGTTTGACACAGACATATTCTGAGAACGTCTTTACAAAGACGTCACAGCCAGTCCAATAACATCTGCACTGAAAAGGACACAAGGTCACGCACCTGGGGTCGGAGTGACGTACAGTTCATCACATATTGCATCACATATAAATCTGTTATGTCCATGCAGGAATAATACAACAATACCAACTGCACACATCCATTATTTTTTGCTCTTTGTGTTTTTGCATTTTGACTTGATTTGTACAACTCTGTGTCAGATTAACGTTTAATTTCCGTCATGTTTGACGCTGTAATAAAAGTTTCTCTCAGCAGATTCTCAACTAAAAATGCTGCTGAACTCACCTGGTTTGTAAAAACATCATTTCACACCAGCTGTATCATTATTATTTTTTCTCTTTTTCAACTTTCCAAAAGAACACCCACGTTTTCACTGCCTGTGTGTGTGTGTGTGTGTATTGCACAAACACAGTTACATGCAAAGGGCAGAGCAGCCGTAAAAGAGACCAGCTCTGTATGAGATAACTTGTGTTATGGTTCTGTGCTGTATAAATAAACCTGAGTTGAGCTGAAATGAGGAGATTTATGTTTATGTAGTTTTATTAAAACTCCTTTGGGGGTTTGTTTTTAGAGGACACATCTCGTACAGCACAAGTTTGTCAGATTACATTCACATTAATATCCATTTTCTTATTTGGAGATAGTGTAGAGAAAGGATTAAAATGTTGATGAGAATATTTTGTAGTGTTTCTCACAGTCACAGAGCGCAGCAGCCACAGAGTGGATAAATAGCACTGTGAGTCAGTGTGTCACTGTGGGGAAGTCAGTGGAGTGTACTGGAGCTACAGTGGGAGTCTCAGTAATAGTGTCTTTTTAATTGTGCTCCTGTGTGTAAGCAGGTGAGGGGGAGGCTTGTGTGTGTGTGTGTGTGTGCGTTGAGTGTGTGAGAGCATTATACTTTGATAAAGTATGGGTGTGTGGGCACATGTTTATGTGCTCTTGGCTTGTCAATGCAGATTTACAGGAAGTAGTGATGTGATATGTGGAAAGCCCATTTTTATGCTCAGTGCAGAAATGAAATGTGTTTGATGCCGCACACAGTTTATGTCCTTTGCCAAGATGAGAATGCTCTTCACTGAGGAAAGGGATGAATATTATTTCATGGGTGACCTTGCAGGGGTTTTTTCTTTTTTCAAAAGATGCTACTGTGGAATGATTTTAAGAGACAGTAAACATCTTTAAGTGTGTTCACAGTGTTTTACTGCTGCAAGTTCTCTCCTTATTTACAATCGAAACAGGCTGAATGAATTCTTGGAGAGAACTTAACTATGCCTGGTGAATTTGCAGTGGAACAGAAAATCTATCACGCTCACATCAACAGACACACACACACACACACACACACATAGACAATCAATCCTTCAACTGAATCCCTCATTCAAAATAAAGTTTAATAACCAGCAGACATACTTGTGAGTATAAACTGTAAATGAAATCAGAAGCTCCTTTTTTTTTAAAACGCGGCTGAGAAAAGAAACGTATAAATAAAAGAGCAATTTTCAACTCCAAATCACACACATGATTTAAAGAGTGAGCTTATATTTCATGTTTTGACATTAAGAACAAATAACTCACACTTGATAAGATCCAATATGTGTTTTTTATTATCCCACTGACTGATGTTTTTGTCTGTGTAGCAGCTTTTTCTTGTCCTACAACAGGACAAAGTGCTCAAGAACTAAAAAATATTTCACAAAATTATAAAGAAAAAGAGGCATAAAACAAAAAACGTGACAGATAAGATCCAAGATTATTAAAAAAGAAAAAGTATTCAATAAAAAAAAGCAGCAGGCATGGTTGGTACATTGTTTTTCTTCTGTGTCCTGTATCACAACACAACAGTCCACTCCAGAGTTAAGGAGCCCATAAACCGTTCATTTGTCATCGTCACCTTTTCCACTTCGCAGGAGCAGTAATTATTGCTTCACTCTCTGTAACACCAGGTTAGTTGCTGGTATTAGTTGCAGGAGATGATGCTAAACTTAGCTCTTCACTTTTCTTTTCTTTTCTGAGAGTGAACTTTGTGGAAAACCATTGGAGGCGAGGAGAAGCTTTTCTCAAACTTTATGTAACAGCCTTTTCAACTAGGACACAGTGGATGGCAACAGCAGCACGTCTGTCTAAATTCTTCATGTTTTTCTTTTTTTCACCTCCTATTTATTTCTTTGCTTTCTTTATTTCTCACTGTGTCGAGCTCCATGGGTGATGATTGTAGAGAATATGTCCTGCTTCTATTTTTGGCACACGGGCAATAAATGTTTGTCCCTGAAGTAAATGTGTGAAGTTTTCTCGATGGCCATGCAGCAACCTAATGTAAGCACTGTTTTGTATCTTTAACTGTACTTCTACAAACCTATACAGTATACATATATATATATATACATGTATATATACAAATAAATCAGGAGCTAAATCAGGATCACCAAAACATGCAAAGCCCAGAAAATGCTTCCATGTTTCCTGTTTAGTTGTTTGGGTGTGCTAGTTTGGAGAAAAAAAAAAAAACCCCAGCTCCAACTAAAAAAAAATGTTTCTGTTTTTTCCCCTTTGAGCTCATAAGAGAAGCAGAGAGGCTTGTTTGGTTTTCTCAGACAGAAATACAGCGATAAAAATGGGGAAATGAGGAAAACAACATTACTTGTTCTTGTGCTTCCTGTTTGCTCTGGGAATTGTGTCTTATTGTGTTTACTAATTTAACATTAGTGAGGTCAATTGTTTTGCTTTGTTTTCTCTCCCAGAAGGTCTGCTCCTCCGCTCGGCCCATGCTCTCACTTTGTACAACAAACCATTTGATTTGTGGACGACTCTGTGGGTGCAAATTCTTCCCAGAGCAGACTTTGGTTAGGGCTAAACTCTGGTCATCAACTGGGGATGGCTCGATACCACTTTATCATGTCCCATCCTGATACTGATGCTGCAACCTGGAGTATCTGCAGATATCGATACCTGTAGCCTCACATTCACTGTGTAGAACGTACATACGATACATTCACCGAATGTACTACACAGACGTTCGCGAGCGACACAATGACACGTTTGTGAACTTGTCATGTCATATGTGAACGTGTCATTGTGACCCTTACGAACATTCAGTCAACGTACAGTTTATGAGCACGTTTAAGTTGCACACGGCTGTTTTACTTTGCATGATCATGATACATCTCATGTCCGATCCTGAAATCTTATCCAGTATCCTTTGGTTCACCTTTGTCACTTGTCTTACTTAAATAACCTCCACCAAATAAATGATAAACCTATTTCCATCTGGTTGCTTTATGTTTCTTTCCTCTTACCCCGACAAACATGAGCCGGGTCGTAACAGAACCCCTCAGACAGAGAGAGAGGGAGAGAGAGAGAGGGAGAGAGAGGGAGAGAGAGAACAATTTCCGAATCCTGCCAAGGTCGCCCTTTCAGGTTCAGCCACCTCCACTCCAGCTGCCAGACACCAGTGAGTTCACATCTGCTCACGCCTTTATCATGTCAATGAGCTCGAGGAATTACCAGTGAAGGAGAAACTCTCCAGCTCCAGAGACCCCATGTGAACCCAGATCCCAGTTCACTCACTGATCGTCCTCCAAAGACTTTGATCGTCGACTTATCAATAGTCCAACATACACGCAACCTCCTCATGCTGAGCCGTAGTCTTGGGACACAGGTATATATCAGTCATAGATGGTGTGTTTTCCTTTTCTCTCAGTCTGTGCTGTCGACACACACTCGTCTGTCCTGTTCGTTTCCCCACAGGAGTCTCTCTCTCTCTGTTTGAAATTGGATGTCCAAAGGGTTTTCTTGAAAAACTCTTGTGATTAGCTGCAGCAGCTCTCTAATCCCTCCATCTGCAGGCTATCTGCTGGAATACGGCCAGGCTGCTGGTAGGAATCCTGTCAAACTGTAACTTAAGCTTTGAGCAACACAATGCAAAACTTGTACAAACACATTTATATTAACAACTAAGAAACACTGCCAGAATGAAACCAATGTTAAGCTTCGTCTCATCCTGCATGGATTTACATAGTAACTGCTTGAAAAACTGTAAAATTGTGGCTCGTTGTTACCAAGGTGTCAGGCTCTAAACTACAGTAAAAAGTCCTGAAGTCATCATCCACATCACGTACTGCCCCCCCAGCACATTTTAGGATTGATTTTAAGATTCTTTGATTACTTACAAGGCTCTACATGGTCTGACTCTACAGTGTATCTAACATCTTTTATCCCCATATGACCCTGCTCACTCTTTGAGATCCTCGGGCAGGTCATCTTTCTATCTGTTCCAGACTCTCAGCTCAAGACTAGGAGGGACAGAGCTATTGAAATAACAGCCCAAAGGCTGCAGAGCCCCCCCCCCATCCGAGGAGATAGCTAGAGCAAGCTGAGTCAGTGGTCAACTTTACAATTAACCTTTTTTTTTTTAGTTTTTATTTATTTTGGTTTCACCTTTTTCAATTTTGAATGTATTTTGTTGATTTTGTTTTGAAGAGAACAATAAAAATAATATGACTAATAAAACTAATTTAATACGCAGTAATGTGAAGCACAAAAGCAAACCAAAGAAATCTCTACTACCAAAAAATAAAGGATAGAGAAGCAGCACTCCTGTTTCTGTCCTAATATGTTTGTTTTTAACTACAAATAAAAAGTTAGAAAACACAAAAATGCACAACCTGATGCAATCATTAGGTATACACACGAGAAATGGATGAGGTATGGTAAAAATAAAATCCAAAAAAACACAAAAAAGTGTCACGGTGCGACAGAGGGTTGAATAAATGGAGCAGTGACTCATGAACACAAAGACCAACAACATCTCTGTGTTTGCCAGAACAGACAAAGGGCTCTTTAGTTGAGGTCAATCAATAAAATGTTTTTGCTCTCCGAGTTGTTACCCCCTACAAGTGTCAGTACTGCCCCCCCGTCCATGACCTGCAATCTTAAAACCTACAAAATTTAAGTTGACAAACACCAGTGGCCCTGCACTTTTCAGTGATTATTAGCAGTTTAGTTGATTGGACTTAAATCTGGTTATAGAGTCACTGGAGCTGGGTGGGGTCAGAGCTGGAGTCCTGTGATAAGTTTTTTTGTTTTTTTTACAGGTATCTGTGCTGCTGAAATACCTGCAGCTCTGTTTCTGATCCCACACACTTGAATTATCGGCCCTCAGAGTTCTGACAAATTTTACAATTGGGGGAGTCTTTTCCTGATTGTTCTCAATAACAGCAACAGAGAACAGAGCTGCACTCTGTTACACTATATTATTAGACCTTTCCTTTTCCAGAGGAGATAACATTATGTGCTCTCACTCTCTCACACTCACATATCGACTGCTTCGATAAAGATGCACAGTCTTTATCTTTGACTCTTTACCTCTCAGTATCTCTGTTTTCTTTTCACTTTGTCCCTCTTCTCTCTTCAGCTGCTCTCAGATCTGCAGGCTGTTATTTCTAATGTCCTCTCTTTGCTCCATATTGTTGTATAGATGATGTCCAGGTTTTTTAACTGTGGTTACACTGTTAACGTGAGCTTAAAGCTCTGTAACGCCTCACTGATGCTGCCTTCACCTTCTGTTTAATATTTACAATGACAAAAATCTCTGGTTCCTGGTCGTTCAGTCACATGAATGGCTTCGACCTTCCAGCCACTCAGAGTTGTGAGTTATCAGGATCATTATCTTCTGCTTTTGTGTGAGAGAGGAAACTCTACTTCAAGGTAGCCAACTTTAGCTACCGTCCTTTTCGCCTCATTGTTTGTAATTAATCACTCCGATCAGCGTTATGTCAGGCACAATAAATTAATCGTCCATAACATGAAACATCCACACGACTGAAACTTTTAACTTTCATCAAAATAACAAAAAAGGAGTTTGCGGTCAAAGATTAATACGGCCCCCTCCCCCATCCCTTCAGACACCTGTCCGCTCACGCTACCTTTGTCCCGATGACATCATTATATTATGAATGGCGTTGAAAATAGGAAATGGGAAACTTTATGTATAACCAGTATTTTATGCTGAACATAAAAAATCAATGATTCAATAATATTTAATCTAACAAAAGAGAAAAACGTCTCCAATAGCGTCATTAACAACACAACCTGAGTTTAATACTTTGTGGTAACACTATTAACAGCATCTCTGCCTGATCAATAAACACAGGCATCTCAAACACAAAGGGCCGCTTTGGCTGCAGGGTTTTTGTTCCAACCAATCAAGATCACACAGTTTGACCAATCAACCGTCTGAAGACTGAGATCAGTTGATTAACTGAGTCAAGTCTGGTGTGCTGCTGCTCTGTTGGAACAAACACCTGCAGCCACAGCGGCCCCTGAATTAACATGTTGCCCAAAATTCAACCGAGGATGTGAAAAACACAGCGGCATAAAGGTGAAAAAGAGGAATCCAATGCAAAACATCTGAAATGCATAGTTGAAAAGTTTAGTATTACATTTGTGCTTGGTGTAATTTACTCTGTTGAAATGTGTGAATGTGAACTGCAGCAGGCTCCAGCCACTACACAGGGTAGAACTTGTCCTGTGACATTTGAGACAAGAGACGAACAAAACACTTCACACGTCTTCCTCATATCTTGCATTCATCACATGCAGCACACATCTCACGAAAATTGTATATCAATGCAGCGGTGGTGTCATATATCATTAAAATACTCCAGCGTGGATGTGATTCGTATTCAGTTCTCTTCACTCGCTTGTTTGATTAAAGATTCACTGAATGTATTAACTTCTATTTCCACTCATATCTCTTATTTTGACTAGACTCTCTCTCTCTCTCTTTCTGTAGTTTTCTCCATTTCCTTTAAATCCAGCTTCAAAATATTTGACCAAAACTCATTTATCATGTTAAAATCAGCTGTTAAAACACTGTGCAAAATTTAATTCAAAGGGTAAACTGTGGCGAAGGAGTTCAGACAATATGCGCCACAACAGCACAGTTGTGTTTTCACCATCGTCAGCACAGGTTAAACAGCTCTTTCAGAGACAGCAGGTCCATCAGTCGTGAGCCGTGGGAGCTGTGACCATATGGCGATGATAGGTCACAGTAGACAGAGGTCCAGAGAGAACGCCTGAACAAACCTACGCTGGCAGGTAAAATTAAAAACACCCTGTCAAAACGCAAACAAAATTAACTGCCCGCTTTAATCCCAGGGGGATGTTTGTGTTTTGGCCTCTAGCCCTGATCTGACAGAGGAGCCAAGCATAAGGTAAATGAAGTGGAGAACATGGTTAGGCCTGGTGGGTGGCAGGCTCGGGGCAGAGGGGTGCCAGGCTGCCAGTCCCCTCCTTGGACACAGAGGGTGAGAGGGCAATGGAGACGGCGTCTGAGCCGGATGAAACAGTCCCAGAGACAATCGAACAGCGTGAGCTCTTACAAGGCTCATTAGGAAGGAGGCTGCAAATCTTTTAACCCACTCACTATTGTGTTTTTGTTCCCATGGCAAACTATACTGCTCATCTTCAGGATATGCAATGTTAGACACACACACACACACACACACACACACACACACAAACGTACAAGTCAAATCCCTATTTTGCTGCGTAAGAGGTTGTATTATGACCATAAGTGCACTCTTAAATGAGCATTGTTTGCAAAGCTATGACAAGGCATGATATTATTTTGCTGCCTTACAAAACAGTAGTAATCCAGGAGTAAACCAAGCAATGAATACAACTCTCAACTTTCATATTAGGATGATCAGCGAAGCCAAAACGGGAGAAGCTGTAAAAAAAAAAAAATCATTTTCATCTCATTTACCTCAACGCTTCACCACCACAATTCAATTAGAAGAAGCTGAAAGCTAACAGACATAAAAAGTCATTGTTCCTCTGTCATCACTCACAGTCTTCTTCTTCTTCTTCCTCTTCTTTGTAAGAGCCTGTGTGCATCTTTAGGTCAGGTTTAGTTTGGAAAAGCCGCCATGTAATCTGATTTTAATCTGTTTTTTATTTTTTCAAATTCCATGTTTTTGTTCCCAAAACATTTTTCATAGACCAGACTTTGTATTTATATTGTATCATTTTGTCTCTTCTTTGATTGTACGCCGACCAACCTGTGATTGAAGGAGAGTTTCTATTAGACGCTCCCAGCTTGTTGTCTACCTGCAAAACTCTGCATGACTCTCGTACATGAAAAAAACAAACAGACAAAAAAAAAAAAAAAAAAAAAAGACCGGG
>OMNW01024656.1:0-25286 GCA_900303245.1 Selene dorsalis
CAGCAGATGTCGTCGGAAGCGTCGGAACATATCAGTTCCCGGTCCCTATTCTGGTCCCTGTCTGGATCCCGGATCTGCTCCTGGTCCCGGTCCCGGTTCCGGTTCCGGCCCCGATCCCGGTCCCGGTCCCGGTTCCGGTCCCGGTTCGGGTTCCGGTTCCGGTCCCGGCTTTCATGTGGTTAGTACTGTACTGACAGTAGGGGGCAGCAGAGAGCAAAAAGTGTGTGTATCCAAGAAATACACACAGAATAAGTTTTTCCACACATTTTTCACATATTGGCATCTTTCTGGCAACCACTCTGAAACTTGGAGAAAAGCATAAAAACAGCCTCTAGAAGCCATTACAATGAAAATATGGTGAGGACCGGCCTACATGTCCTCACTTTATAAAATGGTCCTCACTCCAAAGGTTTAAAATTCACACCTGTCCTCACAATGATAGGAGTACAAACACACACACACACACACACACACATTGGGACTTTTAGACACGGATGACTCTCCTCCAATCACCCACTATCTCTCTCTCTCGCTCTCTCTGTCTTACACATACACACACACTCACATAGAGAGGCAAAGTGAGGTGAATACACACTCTTTGGTATGTGTCACACAATAATATGGCACTATGTAGTAATGTAAAGTACTGGTGTCTGGGGATGATGGGCGGAACGGAAGGGATGATGGGATGTTATCTAAGTGTGTGTGTGGTGGCACTTGAAACAGCGATCATCATGGATGTTCACTCCACTTTGTCTCTGTCTCTCACAGATGTTCAGCACATTAAACGGCGAGATATTATTTTGAAGAGAGAGCTCGGGGAGGGAGCCTTCGGCAAGGTCTTCCTCGCTGAATGTTATAACCTGAGTCCCACCAAGGACAAGATGCTGGTGGCTGTGAAGGTAAGAGAGTGAGGCACAGTGTGTGTGTGTGCATGTGTGTGTGCATGACAGGGAGAGAGAGTGAGAAAAAGCAGACATGGTTAAGCAAAAGCAAAAAAAAAAAGAGGTATTTAAAAATAAAGGCTCAGATTAAGGCCACAAAAACGCCAGTCCTACATTTCCATACATTACAGGACATAGGGCTGTATGCGTATGGACTACTGGTCACTTAACTGTGACTGTGGTCACATGTCTAACCTTCCAGCCCCTTACTACCTGTGTCAGGCCCTTTGTCCCACTTAATTCACCCTGGTCTAGAAGTGGGTTTGTACAGTTCTATCTAAATTGTGCTTCTCCCCTATATCCACATCTGTAAGACCTTATTTTTCATAGCTGCTGAGGAGAGAAGTGGTTCAATCTGGACACTATGTAACACGAGCTATAACACCATGAGTTTTTTATGACTTCTGACCTACAAAAGAGAGGAAGAGTAGAAGTATGAACAAGTCAGACCGCTGAGGGTTTATAAGAGCCTCAGATAAACACCAAATAAGATAAGGGAATATATTCATGATCTGAGAACCCTTTGTCTTGTAGTGGACCCATGTGCACTCTGATCTATACTGCACTAAGTCACCTTAGAGAGTAATATACATGTCCTTGCTCACACATACTTTCAATTCATTGATGTTTTTTTTTCAGTTCTGAAGGATGGAATGGCAGTAAGAAAATAGATTGTGTATCTCTAGTACACACCCACAGAAACCAGACAGACATGTTATATTCCCAATTTTATCTTATCAGAATACTGTGTAATGAAGTGTCAGACCGCACATCAGTAGTTATTACTGGATGTAAACATAGAGGATCATTGCTGATTTGTTGCCGTGATAGCAGGTAAAGGGAGATGTTGCAGTGAGGTGATTTATATGGTGCATCAGTGTCATCAGAACTTGATTAGGAGTGGACAGTTGTGTTCATATCAGTCGTTCACTATCTTACAAAGCACAAACCTACAGACACAAGTGTTGAAAACAGCTGCAGTTTTGAATATTGCTCAAAAACGCCCCAAAAGACATAAATAGAAAGAATTATGAAAAAATGACAATATAGAGTGATTACATGTTGACCATAAGATCTTGAGAACACATATGTCATATGTGAACTAACAGGGTCTCACCAATTTGTGTATCTCTGCTGTCCATAGAGGATAATCATCCATATTTTGTTGTTATTGTAGATTTTGCTTTCACTACCAAATTTGATTTTCACTGCAGCAGATGGTCTAGAGTCTAATCTCAGTGAATATGCACTACAGTGACCAGAGTATAACTAAAACTGACTCACAAGATCACGCTGCATAAAACCATAGAGAAACCATCCAGCTGTGTAGAGCAGTGTGATGGGACTGCTGGTCTTATCTGTGATGCAGTCACCTCCAGAAGTAGTAGTAGTAACAGTGAGGCCAAGTCCTTTTATTTTTGCTGTACACTGAAAACATTTGGGTTTAACATCAAAAGATGAATACGAGACAAGAGATCAATATATCAGCTTTTGTTTCTAGGTATTTATATCAAGATAGGTTAAACAACTTAGAAGATAGCCTCGTTTACCAGAAAACCAAATTCTTTTTGGATTAGTTTGAAGTTCTTTGCTTACAATAACTTCATCAAGTCTGCGACCCATTGACATCACCAAACTTTAGAATTTTAACTTTTATGATGCCTTTCTAGGCTTTAACCACAGCCTCTATCGGCTGTTGTTTGTTTTTTTGTTGGGGGAGTGGGGTTTCCTTAGCAGGTAAAATTCATGCTCAACTTGAGATTGGCTTGGCCAGTCCAAAACCTTCCACCTTCCCCTCATGAACTCTTGGTTGTTTCAGCAGAGTGTTGTGCGTTTGTGAGTGTGTACTATCTTGCTGCATGATGAGGGATCTCCAGATCAGTTTGGTTTCATCAATTGGCCTCACTGTTCCCATATTTTTGGAGGGGACTGTAGAGTCAAATCCTCATGGTTGTGAGTTGCTCTTCCTGGGATGTGCTCATTTTCTCCAGTCATCATTACAGAGGTACCTCTTATATGAGTGACTTCAAAATGTTTTCATTATCTGAACTCTATCTGAATGTTAGCTAAAAACTCAGCTCCATGCTCTACATACTGATTACCTTCAACGTGTTTCTTTTTGCTTCACAAATCCGCTGCATGTTAATACAATAACACAGATTTATTAAAATTGAACCCAAGTGTAATGAAAATGGTTTTACTGGTTTGACTTAATAGCGTGAAAGTCCATTTTAGAAGACACCAGCTCAGAATATGAATATTAAATGAGCAGAGGACTGAAAGGGAGAGAGAAGACAGGTGAGGCAGATGAAAGAGAAGGTAACAAGGTAACCATGGCAGCAGGACATCCAGTGAAGCTATTAACGGTAATCGAAGCGTTTCAGCCCATTATTGTTATTCACCGAAGGAGAATAGACTGTGTGCTGTCCTCTGTCAGATTGCTCATCCTGACTGTGCCATGAATGATGTTGTGTTTGTCTCAGTCCGCTCCCATCCCGACAATCCGTGTGTTTTGAAAGAAAGCTGAACTTACTGAAGTGTTAAGGAGAAGAAAGCACAGTCACAATGAAGGGATCAGGATAGAGGAGGAGGAGGAGGAGGAAAGAACATGTTTGTGTTCTAGACACATAGGCCTATTCTGTTCAATCCTCCCTCCACTGGTGCTGATCTGCATCCTGCATCAGTCTAACAAAATTTTCCATTAAAGGATTTTGAGGTAAGTTTTTACAATTGATGAGTAGGTGATGTTTTTCATTAATGGTTGTTTACTCAACTGTCTTAAAGAAATATTGAGACAAATACAGTTCATGTGGCTCCACTAGTGTTTCTGCAGTGTCAGTGAAACATGCTCCAGATTCAGATTCATTTTCTGTCCTGTCAAGATCTGAGAAATGAAAATGCACAATCTACTTTCATTTCATTTCAATTTCTTGTCTGTCATGGTTAGTTTGGTTGGTTCTCTGGTGTTGGGTATCATCTGTTACAGCCAGATGGGAAAGACGATTGAGAGAAGATGATTTTAAGAGGCATGAACATGTAATCAAAGTAAACTATACAAATGAATGACAAACAATAGGAAAAACAACATAGCAGCAGGCGGTGACATGGTGTTAGCCCAGCACAACATGTCTTCAGCTTCACCGCTCCAAGAGCGCCCCACACGCTTTGATGATGGTGACTCATAACCACTTTGTATTGATCTGTAGCGTACTGTCTTCATA
This sequence comes from Selene dorsalis, assembly GCA_900303245.1. Classification (NCBI taxonomy): domain Eukaryota; kingdom Metazoa; phylum Chordata; class Actinopteri; order Carangiformes; family Carangidae; genus Selene; species Selene dorsalis. The sequence goes on from OMNW01024656.1 coordinate 4,166, forward strand.
CGATCTCACTCACCTGTGGAGCATATGTCTATGTCTGTCTGTATACCAGAATCTCTTCTGATCTGAGACCAGTCAGATGGGTAACTCAGTCCCCTGGTCCTCTTAAGTATCTCACTTATACACAAGGATCACTACCATCATCTGTCCCATAGATCTAAATGCAAATGCCACTTCAGTTTCTGTTACTATGGAAACAGCAGATGAGCATCTCTGTGACTGAAGCTCCAACAATGAACCCTCTTTAAAGTCACAAAGACCTTTTTTTCCTCTTGATACAGAGTCAGCTGGACCTGATCAGTATTTCTATACCTGCCACAGAGCATCCTGGGATGTCATGCAGTTTACTTGTGTGGGAGGATCCATGACTGTATGCTGACATGATATATAGATTAAAAAAAAAAAAAAAGTTTCTGAAGCAAGTTATAATCAAACAAGTTTCTGATGACACTTGTGTTTATTAAGAAATTCACACCTTACAAACTTGATTGTGTGTTATTTTATTTTCTTCATTTTCTCTGTCTTTATTTTAAATTTTCTATCATCACCATCCTAGCTTCCTTGTGTCTCCCTGTTTCTGTTTATTCCACATTAACGGTGACTTGCAGTTTTAGTACGGTAAGAATAAATCAGTGTTCTTGTTTTGTTTCTACCGTAACTACAGTGGTGTTTCTAGTGAGAGAAATAAGATACAGGAAGGGCAGCCATCACCATGGCTACTACAGCGTACCTTAACTCTTAATCAGTCCATGATTTGGTCATGTAATCTCTCTCTGCTTCTCCCTCTCCAGACTCTGAAGGACCCCACTCTTGCGGCCAGGAAGGATTTCCAACGCGAGGCTGAGCTGCTGACCAACCTCCAGCATGAGCACATAGTCAAGTTCTATGGTGTGTGTGTGGATGGAGACCCTCTCATCATGGTCTTCGAGTACATGAAGCATGGAGACCTCAACAAGTTCCTCAGGTGAGTCCAGCAGACAGACAGCAGGTCATGGTGGAAGAGGAACAGGAGACCAGCATTTCCTGTGGGTCCTTCCTCTATACTCACAGATTATATTACTGACCAATGTTTCCCAGTTCATGCAAAGTGGAGCTCTCAGTTTGAAATGTGTCTTTATGCAACACATACAGCCAGATCTGGAGACATTTTGTTCATTTACAATTCTTGTGGACACAGTATCTCAATAACACCTTGACAGAATTTCAAGGTCATGGTGATCTCGCGTTCATATGTCAGGAACATCAGATCAGAAGTGGCCCAAGCTTTTAAAGCCACAACCCCCAAACTATGGAATAATCTCCCTATATTCTTTAGATCCATACACATGTCAGGTGGTTTCATGAAGAGGCTGAAAACACTTTTATTCAGAAAAGTTCTTCTTTCAGTCTCTCTAAATACTTTCTCTTTTATTTTATTGCTTTTCATTATTAAGTTTCTTCGTCTTGAACTTTTGCACTTCTCATAATATAAATCCTTGTGTTTTATCTGTGATGACTTGGCAACAAGCAGATTTATGAATAAATGATTGAGTGCAGTAGTTCTGCCCTGCTCTGGCCCTATGCAACATTTGGCGCCTATCAGACACTACTAGATGGTGTTTATGTTAATCACAATATGTTAAGCTTATTCAGCCAATAGGTTGTAAGAGGAACCTGCATTAAACTTGAATCATGAATTAGTTTGCATGCATGAATGAATCATCTGTGTTCACAAATGTTTAAGTTAAAGGGACTTGGGGCAGGATCAAGAAATAAGACTCAACACTGACACGATGGCCATTAGGGTAACTGCAGTCATCAGCCAAGCTGGTGCGGGAGTGTGCACGAACTCTTCACAGCAGTGCAGCTGATGCTGTGACACATTATTATTTTACTTGCTGTTCACGTGACTGTTTTTATTTCCCGGGGACGGAAATGAGACAGGAGCCAGTACTGTGTGTGTGTAAGGCCTTATCCCCTACAGGCATGAAGAAGGTTCGCTGTGTAGCGACACACAAGTGCGGTGATTTACCTTTACGGTTAATGCAGTCTGAAAGGCACAGGCGAGAGCAAAGACGACATATCAGGGGACAAAAATATGTTAATATTACTACACAGATACAAACAAACCGTTAGCCTGTGGCTACAGCCAGCTGCTAATGTCACCTCCCAGATAACAGGCTGGGCTTCGGTCCCATATACAAGGAGGCCGACCTGAGCTGTCAGACATGGGTGATGGAGAGCACTGTGTTAGCTTGTTCTACCAACACCTGTTTATGAAGCCCCTCCCTGCACTGCTACCTCCCTCCTCTAAAGCTGAAGCCCCTGCTAACAGGTGCCACAGGTGACTGTTTATGAAAGAATATTCTTAGTGAGCTGCCTGTTATAAATATAAATGACGGACTCCTCTCGGGCATCACCACAGTCAGTGTGTCCTACTGTGAAAACCTTGTTATGGCCATACCATGTGCCATGCAAGAGTGTTATTTGGTGATTGATGAATGAGCCTGTCTGAGAGAGTGACAGGCTGACACAGGGAGCTGTTCCACCCAGAGTGTGATACATGCATACAGTCAGCCTTAAATAAAAGTAACACCAGAGCTGCGTCTCACGGTACAGACCTCCTGTAGCCGCGTCATCGTGATTGATGGTCAGGACAAAGAAAAGAGACGCAGAAGCACCTTTCTGGTATAAATCAGTCTATGTTCAGAGAAGCGGTGTCACTACCTGTGTTTTGACCTTTTCCAGACTTCCATGTACAGGTTAGAATGATCAAAATGAAAGAGGCTTCCATGTGGCACCACCCTCGAGGCAAAAATGTCAACTTTGTATAAAAGATCTATAGCTGGATTTGAAATGCCATTTCCACAAAGAGGTCCAACACACCAAAAAGTAGAGCAACCACTAAATTCATCCTTATCTCCTTTAAGACGTCTGGAAGTGCAGTTTCCGTACTGTGAACACCAGACTGGAGCTTTTTAAATTAAATAAATGAATAATAATAAATTACGATAAGTTACCATTGAAGGTTTGCAAGATTCAGGCTTTCCTTTTCATTAATTTCTTCCTGTAATAAAGAATGGATATGCTAAAGTTTCTCTGAGTCCTTGGGTGTGTGAACTGGAGGAGTTTCTGAGACAATAGGATTTCTGTTAGAGCTGTGGGTGTCTTTATGGTGCACAGAAGGTAAAGGTGGAGGGTGTGGGAGGAGAGAGACCCTGAACACCAGTAGATGCACTGGTGGAGGTGATTATATGGGTAAGCTGTTCAGACTTTACTGAAAGACAGTTTTAACAAAGTAAGGTGTATAGACAATAGACGGATGGTCTGCTCCTGTCCTTTGATCTGTGGTGACACTGCCTCACTGCTGTGTAGCCTGTGTTTATTAACTTACTGTGGAAGCGCTCCATGTCTCAGACAGGTGTCAGTGTGGTTATACATACTTTAAAATACCAGCTCAGCCCTCTCTTCATTCCTCCCCAAAAACAAAAGTAAATTTGAGTAAAACATTGATTATTATTTTACTTATATATGATTGTGCTCATGCTTAACCACTCAAAGGGAAAGAAGAAAAGGTGTTGACAGTCAGAACATGTTTACTTTTTCACTATTTAACCAAACCCAAATCTCTGCTTGACTTGCACCAAACTGTAAACCTGAACAAAGGCCTGGCTGGTCTTAAATCCTGAGCTCTGTACACCCACCACCCACCCGCACAACCCCACATCTCTGGGAGACACAGCCATGAAACTCTGCAGGGACTGTTCCCCTCAGGAATGTATTAGGCTAAATCTAGTTCATGCACTCATGTGGATTCTTTACTGAAAAACCTTATTAATAAGTGACCTGCAGTTAGTCTTTAAAGTCCAGCCAGTAATCATTATGTTGCTGTGATTCAGAGTTAACTCAGCTTCCCCAAATGTAAGTAACGGTGAACGAACATGCAGAGCAGAGATTTGGAAACTATTGCATGAGACTGAAGTTGTTCCTGAGGTTGTCGCCTCACTCATGCAGCTCCCTCTACCTGCTTACTTCCTGCACTTCCTGGATGAAAGCACAAGCTGAATACCTAAATTGTAAATTGTGGTTGGTAAACTAATGAGCTGCATTATGTCTACTGTGATTAGATGTTATTTTCTCCCAGGATGCTTTGCCCTGCAGAATAGAACATTGGTACTTAGTCCGTCGCCAGGAAGTGAAGTCTGCCAGTGCTGATGTATGACTCTGTGTGTGTGTGTGTGTGTGTGTGTGTGTGTGTGTGTGTGTGTGTGTGTGTGTGCGTGTGTATGCTTGTATGGGACAGTGTTTCAGTGACTCTCTCTGTGCCTTGGATGCTAATTTCAGCCCAGTAATTGTGTTTCCATTAAAGTGCTGGCATCAATTCATCCAGGACACACTGCTAATTTTGCCAGCACCCAGTGCCCTCCACACACACACGCAAGCACGCACGCATGCACACACGCGCACACACACACACACACTAGGTTCCACTTCACTGCATCACTTCTTTTCAAATGTGATCAGAGGAACCCAACCAGAACTTTACTTTAATACTTAAATTACAGTTTGCTACTTAAGGGTTTTTTTATACATGTATGTTTTATGAGCATATTTTGCCTAAGTAATGAATCTAAATATTCTTTATATAACTCTTTTGCTACTTAAAGGTAGCAAGGTGCGACATGGCTTTCGGCGATATTGTCACGTGTAGCCGGGCTTTACTGTGCAGCTTCGTGTTGTAACTCACTGAAGACTCTGAGCACGCACACATTTAGTGCGTGAAGAGCAGTACGCGCAGAGGAGGGAGGGACAGAGTTGGAAGTTTGATTGATACATCACGATCCAATTGACTTGAACGTGACATTCAAGATGATTGGATGGTGTTTTTCCAGGATTGTATGTCCCTGCAGGTGACTGACCTTTTTCATTGTTTTGAAAAAAGCATTTTAATTGGTTGCAACTGAGTTGTGAAGAGGATTTGAAGCAATTCAATAAAAAAACCACCTTTAACGTTTAATTTCATAATTATCAAGTGTGGCCAGGGGACCAGCAGAGGTCTTTCAGGGGGTTCCTGAGTGTCTGCAGGAAAAGGGGAATCATTAATTTACTCTATAATTAGTCCATGAGTAACACAAAGACAAACTGTACGACAGTATTGTTCATGGTTTTCAAACAATCTCTTTGCAACATTAAAACCAAACATCTAACCAGATGGGGATCTGTAGTGTAATTTGTCAGTTTAGAGTCTGTGACCAAACAGTTTGAAAACCATCGGTCCAGGAAACCTTGACAGTAATTAATACACAGTTAGAGACTTAATGGGTGTCAGCATGTAAAATCAGCCGCATGGCTCTTTATTGTGAATCAGAAACATTAGGCTACATGACACTGACTGCTGTTGGGATTGTTTGAGGATCACAGATATTTCCTGAGGGTCTCACTGACTCTGTGACTTCCTCCTCAGAGCCCATGGGCCAGATGCCATGATCCTGGTGGATGGACAACCTCTGCAGACCAACGGGGAGCTGGGTCTGTCCCAGATGCTTCACATAGCCAGTCAGATCGCAGCTGGGATGATCTACTTGGCATCTCAACACTTTGTTCACCGTGACCTGGCCACCAGGAACTGCCTGGTGGGGAACGGTCTTCTGGTGAAAATCGGAGACTTTGGCATGTCGAGAGACATCTACAGCACAGACTATTACAGGGTGAGAGCATTTATTTCTACATTCATTTCTATCAAACAAATGATTAATTTACATTATACAGCATGACTCAGTAACTCAATAAACCCTTGTGGCTGACAGGGGAGTGTGTCCTTTTTAGTCTTACTTCCTTTCATTTCGTGCTTCTTCTCACTTCTGTGGTCCCCTTACGGAGTTTTTTCTTGGATGTCAATCATTTGTAACCTACAGAGGATAATCCACATACAATTTGGTGGCCACAGCTAACTACTTACTGCTATTTACTGAGGAAGTGAGTCATGTCTTCTGAAACACAAAGTGCCTGAATAACCTTTAAAGGAGCTACAGCAAGACAGCTACAAGTTTTACTATTGGTACATAGCCAGCATTAACATGAAGAGTTGATGAAATATTGCAGGCGTTTTTTATTCTCCTGAAGCGTGCACACAAACCACAGTGGATTCAGGACCTGACCCAGTTTACAGTTTGTTGTCAGCATCTGCATAGTACCTGAGCAGCTCTAAAGGAGCTGCTGAGTTTTGCTATTGCTACGTTGCTAACGTTCGCATTAACAGCTGTTTACTTACCAGTCTTCATAGCTGATGACTTTCAAGAGACTCTGCATTGTAATTGTCATGGTGGGAAATAATTTGTTTTGGGCAGTAAATGTCAGTGACTCCACTGAGTCCCATCATCCTAAGTAGCTTCTGTGGACTGTTTTCGTTTTAATGGCTGCTCCGGCGTCTCAGCAGGGCAGCACAGAGGCCTCACTGACTCTGTTTAATTCTAACACGTGTCAGCACCGGCCTGTTCACTGGGTCAGTTTCACTCACTTTGTATTTATCCCTGGCTTAGTGTTTTACCACTATAATGCAGCTTCATATCCGTGTGATTAGATGTGTTGTATATTTAATATGTCAAGCCGACAGTGTCAGAGTCTGAGAAATTGATATATAAAATTACAGACACACATAGTCTATAATTTCTGCCTCTAAGTGTTGGCTGGTATTGTGAAAGAGATCATGGGAGTTGCGGTTTTCACTACCATTACCTTAATATTAATTAACTGACTCAGAGATTAAAACTCAGAGATTCACTGACACTCTTCAGTGGACACAGGACAAGACGTCTCCAGCAGCTGGGAGCTGAGCTGTCCAACATTTGCTCAGCATGTTTCTCTGATGAACTTCAGATCCAGACGTCTGATGACTAAAATTCTTCATCTTGAGCGTCTGTCAGGAAACCAAAACACAGACACATAATCACACAGGGTATGACGTTTTTGACAGGAGTTATCATGATTTAAAGTCACAAAATTCTCTGGTTTGAGAAATAACTGACAGCTGATGTAACAGTGCACAGTGTATACAATTTAAAAACTTCATTAGTACTGAAACTGAAAATCTCTCTCTCTTTCTCCCTATCTCTCTCTCTCTCTTTCACTCTCTCTCTCTATCTCTCTCTCTCTCACACACACACACACACACACAGACTCACTCACTCACACAGCCATTGACATCTGATTATGACTGTTATCAATAATGATAACGATTAATAAAAAACCCCATGCGGCTGACAGAGGTCTAACATACAGCAGGTCCTCTCTGTTACAGGACGCTGGGGGGTCAGACAGTGAATCATTATTCCTCTGCTTTCTTCTCGTCCATGACAGCTGTAAAATCAGAAGGCAGCTTGACTAATTCAGTCAAATATGTGGCTCCTAATCATGACTCACATGATGAATGACCTCCAGTGTGTGGCTGACAAATTGTCCTTCAGGCCTCTTCCTCTGCCATCATTACTCTACCTCTGCTGCTTGAACCCATTCTTCCTCTTGTCCTACTTTCCCCCAGAAATGTTCCCATCATGAATTAGTCTTTTTATTCAATATTCAATAAGCACTAATAACTGTAATTTAACTGCCTATGAGAAATCATCACTGTTGGTGACCTGTCTTAGTCTTTTCTCTTTCTAACACAAACTGTCATTCCATTTGTAAGAAATCTGACGAAAGCACTTAGAAAGATGAAGATAAAGGCACACTGATGATGCACACTTCATTCGTTTAAATGGTATGTGCCTGTGAGTGAGTATATGCTTGCCACAACTTGAAGTACACCTTAGTTTTAGGCTCCACAAACGGCCCTCCTCTTAGCTCATTTTTGGATAAGCTGGGAGAGTCAGGTTCTGCCAAGATGGAGATGGTGGAGCAATCGAAACCTGAAAACTGCTCTTTAGAAACCTGGTGGTGACATCACAGAGGCTGCAGTCTCTCACTTGTGCATTTTTCAACATTTACTGACATTTCACATCTTAGCCTGAATACCATTTGATGAAATGATTTCTGGTTTTGGTCTTTAAGTGTAATAACACTGCTGTATCTTGACATGCAACAACTGTAAACTATGAGAATTAAAAATCAGGGCCATAGAATGTAGAGAGGATGATACCTGTGCGTGTGTGTGTGCGCACACATGCATTGTTCTGGTTTATAAATACATTTTCACATGAAAACGCAGTCAGCCACAGGTGGATGTAAACCTGTCCTGAATCATCTTTCCTGCATATTAAAACTTGTTCCAGCTCCACCTGTTGTTTCCACTGGAGATATAATCCCGCTTCCATAATTCATGAGTGCAGTGCTATCCAAGTCTCTTTTAGTTTTTACTGCCTGGTTTCTTTTACTTTAATGAAGGCAGTGTCTTGTGCTGGCGGTAATACTGAGTGAAAAAGTGTGTTGGGAGGCCCAACTAGCAAGTGCACAGATATACCTCACAAAAAACACCCTTAAACAGGGCCCATGAGGGGCTATTCCCCCAGTGGAATGAGCTTGAGGGCCCTCTGCAGGCTGTAACCCCCTATTCTTACATGCCAAGATTATTGCCTCCACTACCCAGAGCAACAGATGCTGGCAAGACAGAGCTTTCCCTCTATGAGAAGGTGACAACATGTTTACTCCTAGTTCTGTCCAAATAGACCCATGAGGCCCAAACAAGACAGAATACATTAAGCCACCTATCACTTTCCTCGGAAAAAGTCAAGGGTTGAAAAGCAAGCAGCTCCAGCGTATGGCAGCCATAACATGACACACTAACTTTGTCCACATACGAAAGGTTAGAGCACAACATCATTTTCCCATGACCAGGAGTAAACAGTATGTGTACAGAGACAAAGCCTGTCTCATGTAATCTTTTGGCTGATGTTAAAGCCAGTGACAGGACAGCCTGAGGCACCTTCAAGTCAGCACAGTCCAAGGCAAGCAAAGCAAGCCTGTGCAGATCCCACGAAGGGACCAAAGGTTTACACACAGGCCGCAGACTGCAGGCTCCCTTCACAAGCCTATGAAGGAATATTGACCACTTGATACATCACTAAAACCCACATGACCAGACTTTAATGGTGGAAAAAGCCTCATCATGATCCAGTAAATTCAGCAGGAAGCTTAACAAAACTGGATCTGAGCACTGAGGAGACACAACGCCTCTAGCTTCACATGTTGCCATCATATAATAGGTATGTGGATGTTAACCTTGTGTTCTGCATAGTCTTCAGTATGCCCAGAAGCAGACATTTAAATTATCATCTTACAATGCATGGCAATGCAGGGCGTGTGAGGGCTGAGCCAGGCCACAATGCCTGAGGAAGGAAGGAGGACGAATGGCAACCTCGTTATCGTCCTCAGTCTCCTTGCTGATGGAATTTAAATTAATAACATCCTCATCTTCTGATGTCTCATGCCCAATTCTCAACTTGTGGAGCTGGGCAAACCTCCACCACATCTTCCTAACATCCTAAGTGAGGTTGCTTTTTTTCTGCAGCTTTACTGCAGTGTTAGAAAAGCAGGGACTACCAGCATTTTGAGAAATGTGTTTCAGTGGTTTGAGATGAACTGTTTGGACAGGATGCAGGTTAGAAATGCAGACCGCAAGTATTTTTGAAAAAGTGGCGTCAGATTTGACGAATGCTTGGTAGATATTAAAAAAAAAACTATAAACCACATGTGGTACACATGATGTCCTCCATCCGTATGTGCACTCAGTGCCTGGGGAGACCACAGCAGCCAGTGTCCTGATTGAGTCAAAGCAGACATGATGAACACTGTGGTCGCCATCATCAGCTATAATCAGGAGCAGCTGATGATCAATATCCTGATATATCTGGAGACATCTTGTGCACTCTAGAGGGAGAATACCCAGAAATTAAAGTTGTTTCTGTGGAAATCCCCACACTATGTTACATTGACATTGTTGGTTTCTATAAACCTGGAGTTTAAAAAAAAAGAGTTTATATTTTGAATCCTGATGTCTAAATCTGGGATTGTTGTTATGTGCGTGTGTGTATTTTCAGGTGGGAGGTCACACTATGCTGCCTATCCGCTGGATGCCTCCCGAGAGCATCATGTACAGGAAGTTCACCACTGAGAGTGACGTATGGAGCTTCGGGGTCATTCTGTGGGAGATCTTCACCTATGGCAAACAGCCCTGGTTCCAGCTGGCCAACAATGAGGTACAACATCACTTCATATAATGACACGAAGCAGAGTTTCAAATCGTACTCCACAGGTTAGACTCTGGTAACAGTGTCTTAAGAAGTTGTGGTTCCAGGATTATTTCATTTTGATGGAGATTTTCTATTCTAAACTCTTTGAGTCTTTTCAACTCTGGTTCATTAAGGATTAGGGATCTATGATCCCTCAAATTAAAGCTAATAAAACATCTTTCCTTTGGTGTTGGTGTTTTGTAACATTACAGTTATTAAAGTCATTAATATAATCTTGACAAAGTGGCACAACTACAGTAATTAAGTGGAGCAAAAAGGCTATTACAGCTGTTCTGAGAGGGTTCTCGGTTGTCCTGTGTCTGTGGGGGTTCTCCCTAGTACCCCATCTTCCACTGCCCAACACCCTGCACATTAGGTTAACTGGCAATTCCAAAGTGCCCATAGGTGTTACTGTGAGCATGAGCGGTTGTTTGTCTCTACAGTACATGTCAGCTCTGTGATAGATTGGTGTGTACTCTGCCCTCACCCAATGTCAACTGGGATTGGCTCTGGCCCCCAAGCAACCCTAAAGGTGTAATAAGCAGTGTAGCTAATGGATGGATGAACAAAGGCTATTATGTTCACAAGCACCTTAAGGTTCCCAGACCTGCATGTGAACCTGACTGAGCACTGGCCTTGTCTTCCCGTAGGATGTTTTGCTATTAAGGAGATTCATTACCAGGTCAAATGAGAATTAAATATAAATAAACATTGTGCTCTTAGTATTCTTTGGACTCAGCTCAGTCCTGTTTCCTGTTTCCAGTCACTATCTCATCACATACAGAGGCCTGTATCCTGGGTGTCAGTCTCAATTCTTTGACACTTAGGTCACGAAACTGCTCTGTACAACTAAGATATTTAACTCGACTGAGGTCAACAAAAGGTCATCCCTGTTTTCATCTCATAGACTGTACTGTAGTTGTGTCTCTTGCTCTGCTCTCACAGCCACACACAGTAATCCTTAATACCCTTCACTGCTTAGAGCTGATACTCAGATGTTATTGTTTGTTGTGTGGAAGTGCTGCCTCCCTCTGTGGGGAAACAATGAATAAGATGTTACTTTGTTATCCTGAGAGAGAAACAGCTGAAGATGTGGTATAAATGAAAGCAGCAGATCACAACACACAGAGACATCACGAAACTAAACTCTGTTCCAATAAATATCAAGAATAAGATTCTGCAGATTAAAGGAAAGATATATTCATCTGAGAGGTGTCTCTGGGGCTGCACACAGGGGAAAACAGAGGAGAATGAAGCCCTGTGAAAAAGACACATAACAAGAACACACATAACAAACAGCAACAAATACAAGTCTCACATTATAAAAAAGATCAAAGCAGTGACTGATTTTCACTGCAATTATCCTGTGGTCTGAATTATAACATGAAATTATGATGTAAAATATCAGTCAAAGTTTTAATGTGTCGACTGTTTGCAAGGATAGTTTTAGGAAGTATATTCCTGTAGTAACCTGAAACTCATGTGAGTGATTCTAGTTTTCGACTGTGCTCTTTTTAGATGTTCTGTGGTAGTCAAATTTGTGATGAGATTTGACTTAATCTTTATTGACTGAGCAAACTAATGATAGGGTTTTGGGGTTTTCAGATACTAAAAAAGCCCAATCACCCTTTCCTCTTAGCCTCACCCAAAGCACAACCAGATCCTCAGGGAGTCAGACCATTAAAAACAAGCAAGTATAGGTGTGATGCTATCTCTCTGGCTGCAGCATTTTGCACGAGCTGTAGTCAAGACAAGGTGAACTGGGTAACCCCCTAATAGAGGGCACTGCAGCAGGGGATATTAAGGCATTGCATTACAACCAAGAGAGGAATGACTTGAGTTTGGTGATGTTTCTTAGGTGGAAATAGCAACCATTCACAGTGTTGATTTGTTATCAAATGTGTTTACTTTGTGACTTACTGGGTCACCTTCAAGTCCAATGTCTTTGATTAGGTTTGACTCGTGATGCAAATGAACAGTGACATTCAAGAAAACTTTTCTTCAACATCACAATACACCACAAGCTGTTAACTCTGTCTTTCTGACTTCCTAGGTGATAGAGTGCATTACTCAGGGCAGGGTACTGGAGCGTCCCAGGCTGTGTCCCAAGGAGGTCTATGACCTTATGCTGGGCTGCTGGCAGAGAGAACCACAGCAGCGACTCAATATCAAGGACATTCAGAAGATGCTGTTCACTCTGATGAAAGCCACACCGGTCTACCTGGACATCCTGGGATAGACATGGAAGGAAAGACAAAGTAGTTTAGGACTGGACCATGACTGGAATAGAAAATAGTTGACTGGATCAGAGGGAAATGGAGCCATGGAGTCAAAGTCTTACCTGGAGCCACATCATAGTCTGTGATGTGAATCATGATTTGGACCGTACTCTACATTGCATCCAACTGCCTGACATTTGAAATGACCTAACTGAAGTGGCGTGCTGTGTGTTGTGATGGCTGGAGTTACATTGCATTACTTTTAGAGTATAGTCATGGATGACATGAATGGGAACTTATCTATAGGTCTGGGTTTGGGTTTGTGTGGTCAAGTCTTGCTCCTTCCCGAATGAACTAAACAGGGTTACTTGAATAAAGACATGACTATGTAGTATTGATGGCATAAGACGTGACTGACCTGGATGAACCTGGTTGTATTGGTCAGGTATAGTTTGGCTTAAGTGCCGTCATTTTCTAACCTCCATCCCCATTTCAGTTCTCAAGATCAGTCCAGCTTCGGTTCTGTTCTAGTTTAGATGATGCCAGATCAGGTCTGGCAGAGGTTGGGTCGGCTCGTCCAGGATCAGTCTTGCCCTGTCTGTTTTATCTGTGTCCCTCGGTAAATCAGGTTTCACAAATCAAATATTCGCTCAATCTCCCCATCTTGGCCTCATGTGAATGGTATTTTTGCCCAGATTGACAGGACAACCACACGGTGAACCATCCTAGACTTGCATAGAGGATGTGTGTGTATGTCATAATATCTTATCCAGGCTGGTCTCTTCACCTGGTCACGGTTAATGTCAATGTCCAGACTGAACCATCTTGTATTATGGCAGACGAGGAGGAACATCTTCATAAAGTGTTGATAAGCCATGACGACTCCTGAATCTAGCAGTAGTCATGTGACTGACCACAGACAGCAGATAGTGAGAGCGGGACCAGACGGTCCTGGCCTAATATAAAGGGAGTGGTCATGTGATCACCTGCGGAACCTTTTCTTTTTGGAAAGGACTGTGAAGAGGAATCAAATGTGCAGCAGCCACTCAACCAATGTCAACACTCTTTATTCTTGATCTGTGGATCTCCTTTCCAGTTTCGGTCTCATGTCGACCTACTTGGCTGTTCACTCACTCAAGAACCTGACCAGGTCTTCCAACCTTGAGCCTGGGAGCATGAGTGACTGCATATTGCCACAGAGATGGACCTAAGTGCCTCCTACTTCTTTCTAAACACTGAGAACTTTACACAAAAAACACTAGTCTTTCAAAATAAGAGCACTTTTACATTTTGTTTACCTGCTTATGTACACTAGCTGTAAACTCCGAAGAAACCCACGTCCAACACACTCTATATAAAATGGAAAAAGAAAATTCTCAACTAAAGAAAAATAATTGAAAAAGACATTTTTACTCTTTCTCCGTGGGAAGGGATAAAAATGAACTAAAAAAAATCTCTTTTTGTACTATTTGCAGCTCAATGAGAACGTAGAACTTATCCAAGGCGAAGTTACATTTTAGTTGTTGTTGGTTTTTTTGTTTTGTTTTGTTTTTTTGGAGGGAAAATAAATATATATACATATTCTATATATTTTTAATTTATTTTTACTTTAAATCACAGAGTGGACCTCTGCCATGCTCCAAAGCCATTGGAATATTTTGCCACTGGGGAGACAATAAACTGATGATAAACATCTGGTCAAGAGGAGCCTATAAGGACATCTTTTGTGTTGTGAGTTTCACGTGGTTTCACTCTGACATCAGGTCCCGGACACAACTGAGCCCATGGCTTCATGGCGACAGGAAGTCTGAGCTGAGAGGACGGCGACAGAGCCACCAGTCACTGTCACAAACATCGTGTTAAAGAATGTAAATACTGTAAATCTACATCCTGCGATATGTTAACTTATTTCCTTTAATTAAGTGATTATTTTTAGCTTCTTGACGTGTTGTTATACGGTTGCGTGAAAGATAGATCATTTTTATAATCTTTCTTTCCATTGTGATATACTGTTGTTATTTGGTCATAAAATGTAATAATAATATACATTTAATTGATTTCAGTTGATTGTACTTTGAGTTAATCATCCAGTGGTGATGTCAGGATGATGTAGAGAGGAGCTGAAGCTACTCGTCTAGGAGGAGAAACAAGCTTCACTCTTAAAGGAACAGTTCAACATTTTATTATTTCACTTTTGTTGCCATAAGTTAATTTGTCCAGTCATCTCACTGTGTGTTTCCACTTATGTTGTCTTTATATTAGTTTAGCATTAAGAGTGGAAGAAGGGCTAAACAGTTAGCCAAGCTTACACAGTCGCCCTCTCACCTGAGAGCACATCTTTTATTTTAACTATGATTCTCTATTGATTTCATTTCACTGGACATTGTTCATGTTAACAGAGTCTGGTTCACACTTGGTTTACATAAGTACTGTAAACTGTAAAATACTTTGTTCATTAACAGAAACCAAACTAAAGGCTTCACCCTGTCCATCAGCTCGTGTTCTCAGTGATAACCATGGGTGTGTGAAAACACCCAGGATGGTTTAGCTTGGTCAGTTTGGCGTATATCTGAATGTGGAACTACTAGTTTCTTAAAAGCACCTTTGTGTTAAAACACCTGAAGTTGAAGTGGAAATGTAAAACATATGAGGATTAGACAAAGGCAAATACCTGGGCAAGTAAGACAAGTTAATCTGCTAACACCTGTGCGCAGCCGTGGGTTTAACTTTATCAGAAGTGCTTGTGTCAGAGCATTTACCCTGAGCGCTAACACGCCTGCCTCTGTCCTCTGTATGATACCATCACTACTGTAATTATAAGTGTGTGTGTGTTTTAGTTTAACTGTAACCACATGAAATGATTATATCCCATAACAATGCATATTCATGAAGACAGAGTTTCAGCTGGAACAGGAAACTGGTGTGAACGACAGAAACTTATGTGCAACATCTCACAGCTTCTTGTTACATGACAGAAAAAAGAAACACAGACAATGTGGATCAGCAGTTCGTGGCTCACACACTGCACCTTTTTTTTCTTTTTATCTGAACGTCCTCCAGGAAGTAATGTGTTACATGTGTGGTCTGCTGGAAGCTTGGGAGTAGCAGCTGTGTTAGATCCTCGCTCTGCATATTCACAGGTGCAGCTCTGTCCTCGTCCATGGCTTAGAAAACTGAATTATGTTTGTGGTCCAGAGTCGTGACAGCCTTGCTTTATGGCAGGCCATTACTGTGTGTTTCCTAATACATGTCCAGAGTGAATGTGAAGCAAAAATCTGCCTTGCATTATACACTAGAATAGAAGTGCTCGAGTCAATTTTTATTAGTCTAACACAGCACTGACAACGCAAATATTACCTGAAGGCTGGGCCGGCTGTGGGCTCATACTCTCTGAATGTAAAGAAGAGCTTGGGTTCAAACATTGTTTTTCTGAGGGCTTCAGTCTTTTGTGCAGGTTGTTTTGCTTCTGCTGTCTTGTAGGAATTAGCCAACTATGCATGCCCATTATTCATCCCACACCATTTCCCAGTGTCTTTAAAGGGCAGATATTTTCATCCTGTGTTGATCCATGAGATGATAAGAGAGATCCTTAAATGGAGTATTTAAGGATCTCTGATTGTTCTGATTTGATTTCTTTTTTCTGGATTTGTTACATTAATTACTCATGCTTCTTGGTAAAACAACATTTCATTTTAAATGTGTGATCAGAAGTTCATCATCCAGTTTTTGGAGTTGAATAAAAGTTCCTGTTTAGCCAAATGTATAGCTACTTATACATATTAAGAAACCTGACTCACAGTAAACAGTAGGTTCATGCCCAGATGAACTGAGACTTCTTTTTGACTATTGATTAGCTTAAAATCAACTTTATCCAGCCCCACAGTGTTTGCCTCAGCCAAATCCAGGCAGAATTTCAATGAGGAATGTATTAAACATTTTGTTCAGTGACTTCTGACAGGCAGGCGCTACAATGCACAAAACATCATCTGTATGCTTTTGTTTCATTCAGAACATTTAACATTAAAACTTCAGTTCATCCTAATATTCACACACAGCTGTTGGGAGGAGGCAAAGTGAATGTTAGCAAGATTTTCTCAAATCTGAAACCTGTTCATGTTTCTTCCCCAAACCACTGGGTTTGGTCTAGTGTTAATACCAAACAGACAAATAGTTAACTCAGCACCACAGGTGCAGCGCGTAACCGATGTAAAAACAGTAAACTCTACAGTGGTTGCACTAGATATTTTCAGAGTTTCTTATTAAAGCTGCAGTAAGCAGGAGGAAGCCCTGAGGAACTGAAGAGTCTTTTTGTAGACTGGAAGTGAGAAATTAACAGCAAAACCCAGTCTAACAACAAACTGTTCAGACTCACTAAAACCTCTTTCCCATGATTCCTTTTGTCAAGGCAAGAGGCCAGAAACAACTGTGGAGGTTTAGTGATATTAGACATGCCATTTATGTCATATTTAAGACCAAGTTCACAATAATAGTTTAATAGTGATGTTTCAGTCTTGCAAACACTTGCAACTTTTTTTTTCATTTTTAAGTCACTAGCATTGAACAGCTTGTATTTTAACCTCAGCCATAATTAAATAGTCCTTGCTGTGTGCAGACATGATAGCATAAAGTAATGGTAATTTTAAAAAGCACTGGTGCTTCTACAGTTTCCAGCTCTATTACTGATAGTACTGACACTACAGTAGAACTAATTCCCTTCAGACACATTTGTCAAAACTGAAGGAGAGAGCCTGTTAATCAGGATCCTCAACCACTGACCACTGTGTTCATAACCAGGAGAAAATTTAAGGATGTCTCAGACTCCCTT
The DNA here is from genome assembly GCA_900303245.1 of Selene dorsalis. Classification (NCBI taxonomy): domain Eukaryota; kingdom Metazoa; phylum Chordata; class Actinopteri; order Carangiformes; family Carangidae; genus Selene; species Selene dorsalis. The sequence continues at coordinate 21,409 of OMNW01024656.1, forward strand.
TTGCTCATAGATGAGTTTAATGTTTGTCAGACTGTTCCACAAAAATAAAGATGAACCCATTTTAAGCCAAAAACATTAGGCACCTCATCCCCAGGCTGCCTCAGGCCTAAGAACAATGTTACCATGGTAACAATAAATAACCAAAACAGGAGAACATGGATCATAAATTGTGTTTTCCTAACATTTTTATGGAGAGAGAAAACTGAAAGTTATGAGTTTTTAGAGACCAGAGATCTTTTTTGTCCAGTTCATGTTTTTCTTTTTATTGTTTCACTTATACACTCTGTGTTGAACTGGAGTGATCATGGTCTGCTGAGGGTAGGCCTAAACAGAGATGAGTGGTTGGATGCGGCTCGTCATTCTGCCCTTAATTTACCCACAATTCATTGGACCACAGTCAGACCTAACATAGTCGAGAATGAAACAGTTTTGTGCGACAGATGAATTTAGAGTCACTCTGCAGTCTGAAGTGTGTTCACGGTCTGTCACTAACTCCTCAGCAGAAGCAGTCACATGACATGTCATGGATATGTGTCTCCTGAGCACAGCAGAGCTAACACAGTAGCAGAGGACAGCTTCCTGCAAGGTGTGTAATGTGTGTGTAACACCTCCAACCTGATCCCAGTGTTTCCTGTCTGATCAGAGCCTGAGGGCTTTATCTGAGGCTGAAGGGAAGCAGATGTTTTTCTCTCGGCTGTGGACAACACATTTAAAATTCTCTTCTTTCTCTTCTTCATGCTCTTCATTCACTCTTCTCCTTCCTTCTTTCCTTCCAGTGTTTTCCTGCATCATACAAAGTATTTAAGCTCAGTATGTTAAAGTCATCATTACTCAATTATATGTCACTGTCATTCTCTCTTTCTCTTTCTCTCTGGGTAATGTGTTGTATACTCGTCTCCATTCATAATTCTATGTACTACAATAATTTCTCATCTTATATACTGTCTTTTTAAAAAGCTGAGATGTGGTGAACTTTTAAGGCGGCTCTGTCTGTCTGATTAAAAGTTACTTCATCTTTCAACAGCTGTGTCTCTCATTTGTCTTTCCTTCAGGAAACATGTAAAAGATGGAGGGTACATTCACTGTTAGGTCATCTATTATACAGACACAAGTCTTATGAATACTTTAAGAATTAATATTCCCACTTTTGCAATATTTTATTAGCATTAAGCAATTGATTTATATAATACACGTAATTTATTAGGGCCTACAGAGTATTAAAATATAGCACCAGAGAGTAGGTTCATAGGGTTCTTAGCTCAATTGGTATAAATCTATCTATTTTTTCATTACATGATAAGGAAATGTACGTACAGTTTCTCTTACTCAGATTTATCAGTCCACACAACAGAAGCACTCATAGAGCCATCTGTGGATGGGTCAACGACATGATGCAACCCAGTGTCAAGTGGTGTAACCGGTATTTTTTCATTAAAATCTGACGACATGCAGGAAAATAAATCTGGACTTTAATGTGGAATAAATGTAATTTACTTTTGCAATGCAACACTGTTTCTTATTCTAAATTTTACAAAATTTGTCAGACATTATTTTGGAAGAAAAAAGAAAAGCAGTGTGGTTGGTGCTGGTGGTTGATCTAGAAAGCAACAGGAGTATCAATATACCAGCAAGACTGAGACACACAAAGAAACATCAGTGGGACTGAACAGGAGCAAACAGACCTCAAACCTGTTCTAACAAATTCCTTTTCTTTCAGGCAGACTGGGCACAGTTAAGTGTTTTGCTGCCTCCCACTGCTGTAACAACAAAATTGCTACCCTGTATCCTCGTGTGAGGACAAGTTGCACCTGCACTTTGCTGGACCTTTCATTTGACTTAACTTAGACCTGTTGTCCTCATTGGTTGATAGTTTTGCCACCAACTAGTAAGAGCAAAAACACAATACCTCTTTTCTTCCACAAAACATGCTGCTATTTCAGCCTATAGTCCTTTGACAGGCAGTCCTGACACAAACGTTCTTTCTGTCAAAGACCATATATTTTGGACTGAAAAACTGAAGCAACACTTCTTGGTTCAATCTCACACCTTATCCACCACACTGCATATGTTTTACCACATGTCTAACATCAGAGCCCCTCTTTGATACTGTTCTGTCAAGAAGAAAAAGGGGATCTACCAAAACCATTCCACACTTTACCAGACATAAACAGAATAAGACTGATGACACTGCCCATGAAGCATTTCAATCACAATTTAGAAAAAGAAAAAGAAAACACCACAAAAATATCAAAGTACTGAACTACTACCACTACTACTATAAATACTATGTATTTGAAATGTTAAATATGAATATATATATATATATATATATAATTTATTTATTTTGTTTTTTACTGTAAACATATATAATTCACTGTATAAACACTGTATGCCATGTGTCATCCTGCTATACTCACTGAAACACTGATGCTGGTAAATCAAGTGTCATGAGACACTTGTGTCAAAAATGAATTGGTTGAAGCCAACCTCCACAATCCCCTGACCTGTCCCTGTAATTGGACCGTCAAGAAAACAAGAAGCCGTACAGGCAAACCACTGTAGCAGGACTCTCTTGAAATTAGACCGTGTTGAAATGAACAAAATAAAACATATGAATGAGCTCATTAATTCTATTTCATACCAAGCTCGAAGGGAGAGGTTATTACTTTTCCAGTTTTTATGCTTTTCTAAGCAAAGTGGCCACTGGCTGTAGCATTTTATTTACTGCACAAGTTTCCTTCGTTTCTTTTCTCATAAGTGTAGAAACTCCAGAGAAACTGACATGATGAAACACTTATGGAGATGTTTGTCTGATGAGCTCTGCACCCATAAATATAGATTTATTCTCTTTCGAATCCAGCCAGGAGTCATCACAAAGAACAATGATGTTATGAAATGCAAATTTCTTTAGTATATTTCTGTAAACAGCACTGCTGCACTGGCCTTCAGCAATCTGGTCCCCAAATGTGACATAGAGCCAAGACACACACATTCATACAACCAGACACACACACCGAATCCATAATGGGTGTTAACTGAACCTCTGATTCTCTCTGTGTAGAGTTACTGAGTGTCACATACAGACACATACACACATACTGACTTTGTGTGACCCTCAGTATAGAGTGGCAGGGTAAATGTGTGTCTCAGAGAACTCAGTGGTCGCCAGGGGGAGGAGCCCCAGGTTTAGTTTCATTAATATTTAAAGGCAGACAGCAGACAGTCAGTGTGTGTTGGTTACTCTGGAGACATGTACTGTACCCATCAAATGTGTAGGTTTTTATAGCTACAACCCAGCTAGCAGGGAATATTCCCACAACACTGGCTTCCCTACAGGTTCTGTTAATGTTTTACAGAAATGATGTTTATTATTTCAAATAATGTTCCTGTATTGTTAACTGTTGACAAAGTCAGGATGTTTTAGGTGTTTGTCATTGCGATATTGAACAGTGTCATCGCATATCGGTAATTTTGTTGATATTGTGCAGGCGTACAAGAGATATAGAAAAACTGAGACTGATGAGGTGGTGCTCTTCATCCCTTACACACATTCCACAGCTTTCATCTCTGCTCATGTGTCACACACACAAACACACGACCTCAGGCTGCGTTTGCAAGTGACCATCAGTCACCAGCAACTTGCACTGACAAACTGTTAAACACAAAAACCATCATATTATATTACACATTCAGTTATGTGATATTTTATTTACTGTAACATCACTTATCTTTTCATCCAGTTTCTGTAGTTTGTGTCTTTCAGATTATATTTGAGATAAAGTTAATTAACAAATTAGTTTATTGAAAAACGTCAACTATTGTCTGATCTGATTTTTTTTTTTTTTTTAGTTAAGTTAGAAGTTAGAAGTCTTCCATGC
>OMNW01024657.1:0-17417 GCA_900303245.1 Selene dorsalis
GCATCTTTCTGTACTTAAAAACATATGGGATCTGTCAAAACACATACTATAACATTGACTATGATGACCTTTGACCTTTGAAACCACACACACACACACACACACACACACACACACAGGCACACACACACACAGGCACACACACTTCAGCTTCTCTAAACCAACATGTTTTTGACCTGGCGGCGACATCCATTAGAGGAACGCTCAGTTAAAGCCTTCCTGCTTGATCCTTACATCCATTTTACTTTCAGCTCAGGTATGCAGCACTCAACACTGGGTTGTTAAAGAGGTTTTTAAGTGTGTGTGTGTAGGTGTGTGTGGTGTTCCTCGATGGGGATTTCTGGTGTTTAGCTGCCCTCTAGTCCCGCTCCACTGCTTCTTTGTGCTGCAGCCTGAGAGGGAAACGGCAGTGGAGGGAAAACTGACAAAGAGGTGGATGGTGGTGCTGCTGGTGCTAATGGTGGTGGAGCTGGTGGTGGAGCTGGAAAGGGGATCAGCTCTCGACCACTTCAGCAGCATCAACAGCCTCGATAAAAGCTCACAGACACAATAAATAAATCACTACAGCTACAGAGAACAGAAATAAGTTGTGATTCCTGCTTTTCAAAAATATTAAAAGTAAGTTTGTTTCCTGATTTGAATTTTCAAAATAAAATCCTCCGCATCAGAAGAGCAGAGTAACAGCAGCACAATGACAGTGTTGATGGTACACTGGTCCAATAAAAAGGCAGCAGTGATGAAGAGGAGGCAGATAATCATCATCATCATCGTCAGTCCTGCAAAACCTGATACCTCTTTATACCACAATGACATTTAACGAGCAAATATTGAATCATGCATTTACAGTTCGTCTGAATTGAAGCAGAGCGTTTGAGCTTTAAACCAAACCAGAGGATGCAGAAGTTGAAATGGAAGTTGACATTTTAACTTAAGTTCAGGAACATGGCCACACCCAACCACTCCTTCAATCACCTGACCAGCCTACTTCTACTGAGCCTCCTCACTCCACTCCACTCGTCTATGACTCACCAACCCACCCTCACATCTTTCACTAGCCCTCCTTCTTCATCCTTCAGTGTCTTCCTCTTATTCCAGGTTCGTTAAACATTCAACATTCAACGTATTGGTGTGGTCCTTGCTAGTGAACATGCAGCTTTTCTGCCAGTTAAAGTGTCTGTTTGTTGAGCAGGTGTGTGATGAAGGACGCTGTTTTAACTCGCAAAGGTTGGGATGACGCTCACAGAGATGCAGCACAAGACTTTAATTGTTTTAATTCTGCAGGCTTTTGTCCAATTATTGCTTTTAATAACTCAACAATAGTCCAACACAGGAATTATATACAGATATAAACAGTATATTGGCATCCACGACCCTTCCACTGGCACAATTAGACTATTTAGAGACTATAACAACAAGGTGGTCTGGTATAGGCATATACAAGTGTGTATATACAGTAAGATGCTGTTACTGTATGTAGATGAAGTGCGTGTGTGTGTAAAGACTTGATAAGCCTCAGAAGCACAGACTGAATGGGAAGTCATATTTACAGTATGTTACATATTTGAGTGTGTGTAGATGCGGTGTGCAGCCTGCACATTTTTGTGTTTCAAGATGATAATGCACATTGCGTGTGTGTGTGTGTTTGTGCGTGTGTGCGTGTGTCAACACTGCTGCCTCACTGTGCCTGAGCGGAGCCGCACGCCTTGGGCTCTGCTCGTGTCCTGTTTATCTTCCAGCAGAACCTGTTGCGAGCGGCTCACTAATTGCCATGGGACAGTGCCAAGCACTCCAGTGACAGATGTTTCAGCTGGATGGCGGCTAATGAAGATCGGCTGGAAAACATCCATTGGACAATCCTCTGGAGGACGCCCGTCATTCGTTATGCCTGCATTTATGCCAGAGGCCACAGGATCCACATTATCAGCCAGCACAGATCCCAGTAAATTTGAAGGCTTAGCCATGCGATGAGCTCAAGGCTCTTTATTTAGATGATTAGTGTGTTACTGACACATTTTGTATTCAGTGGAAGCAATATTGTCTTTTAATTAGCCGATTCATTGTTGTTGATTGTTTTTCAGTTACTACCCTTTGGCAGTTTAGCATTTAATGACATTCATCCGTAGCTGGAGGAAAGAAGTGGTTTCATTTCCAAACTGAGAGAAGAAGCTCAACTAAAAGTTGTCATCCAAGTTAATTAATCAATATATAATTATACTGCACCATCTGTATTATTAATTGTGCTGAAACATGTAGAACTGAGTGTTTACTCCTCATCTAAAGACATCATCACTTATATCAACAAGAAGACGTCATGACACTGTATCACACTCGATGTAGATTAAACATGAGAACACAGATGACACCAAGTGTATTGTATTGTATTAATCAAAGGGCCAGTGGAAGATGGTTTGGTTTGTTCTGTGATGTGCAGCTTTAATAAAAACAAACGCAGAAGCATAAACCAGACTTAATACTAACACAAGGTGCATCATCAGATACCATTTTGTATTTGTGGTTTTGTCTGGTGTAGTAAACCTGAGGTGTAAATCTTTGTTCTTGGAGAGCGATCCTGTTGTGAAGGTATTTTCCTTTCTGTGTGTCAGAGGTGGTTTTAGTTCCAGCTGTGGCTGATCAAGTCTGGACTCTTCCTCCAGGCTTTTGACCAATGAACTGAGCACGGGAACAAAAATATTCGTCTTCCTCCTGAACACAAGAATTCAGACTCAGATTTATGACACAGTATATAGATCCACGGTCTATTCTCATTCCCAGTCCCCCGTTTCAAACCGGCTCATTAGCCCTCATTATTATCAGCCGTAGTTAGCGAGGTGACGACGACGCAGCCGCTCAGACAGCACTCAAACCGGACAGCTTCAATAACTGTCAAAGCCCCACGAGTGGAGCATGTATGCTAATCACCCCAGAGAATACAGCCAATTGATTCTAATTGGTTTGCTTCCAATGGCGGAGAGGCGGCCAAGGGGGGGGGTTACTCTCAAGGTTCGTCTGAATGGAGGCAGGTCTAATCCAGCACACAATGAGGCATATGGGACTGTGTCTTTTTTGCAAATCTGTGGACAGAATAAGGACTAAAGCCCCAGGTCCTCCTCTCTAAAGGGGCTCGAGCTGAATGGCTGGGAGTGGCCTGGGAGCCCAGACGCATAATAGACACGCTGCCTTCCTGCCTGTGTGTAAAACATAAATGAATTCATTATGGGGCTGTTTAAAAAAACAACAAAAAAAAACAAAAAAAAAAACAGACAGATGTGAATAAACGTGCTAAAAGTTAGTTCATGCTGCAAGTTTGTTGAAACAGTTGTTAATATTTAAATAATTTACAGGTTATATTAAAACACAGCAGAGTCATTTTTATCTATACCCTTCACAGACCACTTAATTGCTTTATGGGGATCTAGGCTCTCAGTCCAGGTCTAATAATGAATTATAATAATACATAGACTCAGTATTGCATTGTTAGCTGCAATAGGTCCAGTTTGATTAAACTGTATTGTATTTAAATGTAGACCTTTGCGTTAAAGCTCCATACGGTACTCTTAGCCACGCCTCAATTCCCGTCCATGTGGGACCTTTAAGTTTTCACAGAAATGTAAGTTTGGTGTTTGGTGTCTTTATTCAATAATTGAATTTTGTCTGTCAGTCATTGGTCCAATAAAATGTTAAATGCTTTACACAGTGATGTGAGGAGGCTGGTGTTTTCTTTTGGCGTGTTCATGTCACGAGTGGATGATCATACAAAAACAAAATCAGCAATGCTTAAGAAAAATGAGAAGGGTTGGGGCTGTGTTAGATGTGGATGTGTTGCCACAGGCACAGGTTAGATTACACGGTTACGGTTAACCCAGCAGCAAACATTTTATCCTTTGTGTCCATAATTGCAAAGTAAACAGTGGAGTCATGATGTCACATCACAGTGTAGTCGGTGATGTGTGCTGGCTTGCACTGTTGTCATGGCAGCAGGCTCAACAATGTAGCCCTGACATCTTTCGGCAAAATAACATCCAGCCTCCCGCATGTCCTCCTCGATGCGCACGTCCCGTCTCCGTCCTGTTGTCTCCTCCCACAGTGACATCCAGGGAGCATCACGATCAATCTCATGACCACAGGTGAGATCTGTGGTGTTGGTAAAGCTGTGTTTGAATCAGGGCTGAGACGAGGCCACGCGGCTCCATGTGCGGTGACCCATGTGCGCGCATCGTCTGCAACAATCAATGTGTACACACTCGCACGAGCCACGCTTTAATCTACACTCTCACCTTCTGCAGACCAGCGAGCACACAGGAAGTGTTGCTGTGGAAGAAGAAAGTAAAGGAAAAGCCAAATGTGAAAGTTCTGTGGTGGAGCTGGCTCCACATTGACGTTGGATCAAGGCCAGTGAGTCCAATCATTAGAAGGAGCTGAGTCAGTGTGGCCTCAAATCTTAAATGTTTCAAATTTGGAGGGACACGTGGGGATGGCTGCAATTATATAATTGCAGAGGATTAATGCTGCGCACCATGCTGCCATGTTTTAGTGGACTTAGCACGTAGCCCACTTTACTTTCCCCCACTACCTGCCAGTAACAGAAACCCTGAGCACTTTAGTTTCTGCTTTTTATTTTTGGTGAAGTGTCCTGGCAAAAGCTGCACTCATGTCCTGGTTCATGCCAGCAATTGTTCTCTGTGAATAACACAGTGAAATACCAGTGCAGAGGTCTGAGGAGACTCTCCGTCTGCATTCAGCACTCGACCACACCGTGCCAGGGAAAAGTGCAAAAGTACAAAGAAGAAGAAAAGTCGAAAAAGCAGGACATGGTGGCTTTAAATATTCATACAGCTCCTTCAGCCCGCATCCATACAGATGTTATCCTTTCCAACCATATAGCAAAATCCATAATGACCTCATTCATTCAGAGTCCAAGAAGAGAGAGGGAGAGAGAGGCCAGGCTGGTCTCTCCCAGTTTGTCCATTGTCAGGGGGCTATTAGTGCTCTGGTTTCCTGGTCACATTTGTAGAGGCGGTGTTGGTTTTCAGCAGAGGCCAGGCCCCTGCCATACAGGTGCCCCACAGATTCAGTTTCATGCCCTTTATGCTGAGCACTTACCATCTGCTTGATCTGACTCTGCAGGGCAGGTCTGATGGTTGTGAAGGGGATCTACTGCTCGACTTTCAGATTCATGTGTGTGTGTGTGTGTGTGTTTGACAGCAAGGAGAGAGAGTGAGAGAGAGAAGAAAACAGTCAGTCAAAGGAGAAGAAAGTGTTTTGCTTCTTTCAAGAAAAACAAAAAACCTTCACATTTGTGTCGTTTCGGCCCCAGAAAACGGTCGATGGAAACAAAGTCTCACACAGACGTTTCTGAGCAGTATCCTTACACACCTCTTCCTTTCGCCTACTTGAAACCCCCCCACCCCACGCTCCTCCTCCCTCCTTCACTTCAGATGACAAAACAGTCAGCGCTCTGACAGTTTTCCAATCAGGAGAAAGAACAAGCTTTTGGAAGAAGATCACGCAAGGCACTTCTTATAGGGTGAGGAATTTAAAGCATCCAGCAATGTGTACAGCATCAAGTGGAGCGCCTGAGGGGGCGAGATGGATGCCAATCTCCCTGCTGTTTTGTCGCAGCTCCTCCTGTCAGCAGACAAAGCTGCACACAGAGTGTGTATATGGAGACTGACACGTCTCACTGTGGGACTTGAGTAAACACAACACGCACCTGTGTGATTGACGCTGGAACACTGTTGCCTGGTTGCCTCAGCGAGCCGTGTGCAGACAGATGCACCAGTCTCAGGCAGGAACAGTGAAACTTTACCACATTTCACCAGTGAGATCGTCAGGGTGGTGATGATGATGATGATGATGACCCCCCAGGATGGATGAATCCCTGGCTGCTGCTGTGGCCTTGTTTCTCTGCAGGTTTCTACCACATCACACTGCAAGAATTTGTCTCTGAGACTCAACAGCTAGATTTTACTGTGGTGGAGCATTATTCTTAATCTGAGACAAAATAAACCCACAGAGTCACTTTAATGCTTCTCTCTGCCACAACAGGAAAGTTTGGTTTGTGATTTTTATTTTACTGCCGGGAGATAAAATGATAAAAGTCACAGGTGAATATGGTGAAGTTTCAGATTGGGTGACTGCAGGTTTTCCATCATTCATATTGTGTTTTGTTTTAATACAATACACTTGGTCCAGTTACATTTAGTATAATTAGTTGTTGTGTAGACTTTAAAACAGAGTCTGGATCTGGACATATAAACAGTGAAATACTGACAATGACATTTTGATGGAGTGTGCCAATTTTAAATGGCACAATATTTCTAATGTTTTCATCACTGGTCACATGATGCTTCTCAGCCAATGAGTGAACTTGAGTCAGTGTGTGAGATACGCACACGCACGCACGCACACACACAGGAAAGAGACAAACATGTTAAAGCTTCTTAGTTATTCTGATGTGTTTTGTTTTTTATACTAAAAGAAAGGTTGATGGTGAAGAAATAAAGAATATATAATCATCAACATAATTTTACAGCTTCATTTATTTTATAATTATGTAATTTGTTAAAAACTAATAAGTTTCAGTTCCATGTCCTTTATGACAGTTTACACACTTTTTTTTATGATCACACGTGCTGCTCATCAAGTCTTGTTTGTCTTCTCGCAGAATCTGGGTCATGAAATGTGGAAAGATTTTGAAGTCAGGTCTGGTTAAATCAGTCACCAAGAACTTGAGCTCATGTTCATAATGAGGTTAAATGAGGCTCAGATCAGTTTGGCTGTTGTTTTGTTTATTGTGAAGCGCACAGATACAGACACACACACACACACACACAGACACTCCTCAGCTTTCGATTACAACAAGAAACATGGAGGGGGAGAAAAAAGGGGGGGTTTGAAATGTCTCAAATGTTCAGTGTGAGTCAGCGTGTGTGCAGAAAAGCTAAAGTTAGGGTTGGTTTGCAGTTGTGTGTCACATTTCAGTGCATGTTGCCGAGTCAGAGCAGCGAGCGAGAAGGTGCCATAGCAACCATGTGTTTTTCAGTTTGCAATCCCTCTGGAGATGACACACACCCTTGACCATGTGTGTGTGAAAGGTGTGCACATCGATAGGTTTTAAACATCGCAGGCAACCGCGAAAGCAAAGGTAGCGTGGGAAACACACAGTGCAAACACACACTCACACACACACACACATATGGACATTGCATTTTGAGTTTAAGGGAAGAAACTTGTCAACTTTGGAATGTGGATGCAAAAACAAATGTCAGCTCTAATTGCTTCTGCTGTTGGATGAAAACATCCAGATTATGGCCAGTGTGAGAGACGTAAATCAGACGTGTTTGGCTCGTGTGTGTCAGTCAGTGCGACACAAGTGTGCGCCCGTGTCTGCGCTTCTCCACATCCCAGCGTTTCGTCGTGTTGCGTCGACCGAGGATCTGCAGCACAGCAGGAATTCTCTAAGTAAACACGTCCTGTAGCTCAGGTGCAGGTAGGGATCCGGCGAGGCCGTCCAACAAAAACAGAGACAGAATTTATTCCAGTTCCACCTGGGAACACTTCACTGTGAACCACAGGCCGCCCGTAATGACTTTGTCTCAACAGCTCGCTGCGAGCCAGAAGTCTGGTTGGCTCTCAGACCTGATAACCTCACAGTGTGGAGCAGACGGTGATGATGATGTACGAGCAGCAAACAGAAGCAGCAGCAGACTCATCTGGAAGAACATCAACAACCACCAGTGAATAACAACTGAGTTGAAAGTGCTAAAATCTTCTCAGCTCTTGAAGATGTTTCACCTCTCATCTGAAATCTTCTTCAGGTGCTGTGAGACCCAGGTATTTAACCCATGATGGGGACGACACCTCGTGGGTGGTCCTGAGGGTCGTCAAACTGAAGGAGTCCAGTTGCCTTAAATTTTAGTACTTAAAGACCCCATGAAATGAAAACCCTATTTCCCAGCTTTAATCCTGTCTCCACATGTTAATTGTTCTTTTATCTGTTGATATTTAAAAGTTATGAGTATTTTTACATCAAAATCAATGTATTTTCTCTTCCTCTAAAACGATTTCACATGTTTGATGACTCATCCTGCACTCGAGGGCGTTCCTAATTTTCTGTCCAATTGAAATAGTTTCTTGAATTTTTTTTTTTTCCGTGCGTCCCCTTAAATCTAAAGCCTGCCAGTCACCATTACAACCTCTGAGCTGTAACAATTGTGTTCTTCTGACTCTGTGGAGCATCATGAACCTGCAGCATCACTGTGACCTTCAGCTCCAGGCTGCAGCAGGTCTCAGTCCAAAACTGGTCTCTTTGTTTTCTCCTCGTTTCATCTCCACCTGTCTCCTGTGATGGTATGTGAAGGTGAGGGAGAAAAGTCAGCAGCTACAATATACGATGACCTGGATGTCTGACAACCTTCGCAGACAACAGCTGAGTTTCTGAAAGGAAGCTGGTGTCTGAGAACCTGTGAGAACCTGCCAGCAATTTTACAGATCCGTCTGGACTTCTGGGAAGTTTTTTTGCATAGGCAGCTCTAAAACGACGAGGAGGACAGAGAAGCGACATCTAACAACTTTTCTTTACATGCAACATGGCGGCCACTGAAGAGCAGCTATCGACGGGAGGCTAACGCTGTTTTACTGTTCACTTTATGTCTCTGATTGGTTTGAGGTTTGGTTAATTGTGTACAGAGGAATTTTTATCTACAAACTTTGATCACGCCTTTTGGAAATCGGAGGTGATCACACCTTGCCCAGACACATTCCACTGAGTGTCCAAACATGGCGTTCAGGAAGTGGCTGTGGCGGTGGTGTGCACGTCAGGACACTGGCCTCGTGTTGATCTGGTGAATTCTCCTCTGAGCCCTGGTGAACAGCTGAGCTAAAACCCATCCCTCCAAACCGGTGCAGCCAGTTGGTGGTTAATGTTGCAAAGTGCTGATCCATCACATGGCACCTCTCTAAACTGGCCAAATGAAAACACAGAGATGCTAACTACCACTGTTGGTGCTCCAGGGAGTTCCTGTAATGTTCTGAGGGACTATTATGGGATTTACGCAGAGAGGTTTACCACAGTATCGTCTGAACTTGGAAAGTGCTGCAGGAAGCAGTTGTGAAAGAGTTTAAACTTGCAGATGTCTTCAGTTTCACTTGGCTCTCAGCTCCCTGATATTAGTGTGAGCAACACGTTACCAGGAGCCGCGATCGCTTTCCAGCCTCACCTCCGTCCCGACAGGACAAGGAGACGGAGGAAAGGATGGTTCATTAAACAAAACTACACATTTCAGCTTCCTAAATCTGCATTTCTCCTCCGTACAAACTTAAATCACTTCTTATCATTGCATACCTTTAAAATGTATTAAATCTTCATTATTCTGTGGCAGCTGGAAACAAACTCTTTCATTTGCTGTGCTGATGGTTTTGGTCGAAAACATTTCCGATGTGGTCTCATGGTTATTTGTGCCCAGCAGCTCCATTATAACTTTCATTAACTTTTTTTTTTTTTTTTTTTTTGCATCCAACAAAAGGCTTTTGGCTCTCGGTGAAAAATTTGAATGTTTCTATCGTCCAGGAATGTGCATGCAGTGTTTCTCAAGTGTTTGTGTATCAGGATCAACTGGACTGCAAGTTCACTTCTATTTGCGTTTCCAATATTTATTAACGAGAAATTGTTTCCTGCAGGATGTAGAACTTGAATCAGTCTTGCAGCTTGTGAAATGCATCCTTTTCTGTGCAAACTGAGCTTCATGCAGTTGTAAAAAGTTGCTTTTTAGTCTCCATATAAGAGGAAACTTCCTTCAGCATGAATGCACAGACAGCGTCAGGGTCTGAACCAGTGTGACCAGTTTCACACTGAAGCCTTGTACAGTATAACACTTCAACAATAAGCTCTCAGTACAACAGATGCACTGCATTATTGCTCATTCACAAAGCTGGTGACCACCTGCTATTGGCCCACTTGACCCCTCCACCCTCTTCCTCCACCTCGTCCATACATCCAGCGCTACGCCCGGCCTCATCCGTCTCAGCAGTGGGAAATGTGTTGACCTAATAAGGGGCCCAGAGTTTACACTACGAGTCAGAAGCCATTTCCAAGTTCATCCATCCTCCGCAAATGACTAACAAATACCACAACAGAGGCCAGTGGCTGTCCAGCCTGGGTCCAGCCAGCTGTTCTGCTGCTGACAATGAAGGTTGTTAATTGTTTCTTCATTAGATTAATCCCCTACTTGTGCAGTCATGAAGAGAAAAAAAAGAAGAGGGGAAGTGTGAACAGCTGGAAAAATGTTTCCATCCAACACTCCTGCAGGCCTGAAGGAGTTTGGATTAACAAACCGCTTCATGGGAGATTGATGGAGCTGGACGAACGTTTGTGGGCTTTGTCGATCTCCGAGAGCCCAAAGTTTACAAAACTGCACCAGCTGAGGCTGAGGCTGAGACTTGTGTCGGTAATGTGGTCACACGGAGGTTAGTGTGACACTAATGCATTTATTTATTACTGGTGTGGTCATTACACTTCCACTGTGAGGAGACAGGAGCGAGGTCTACAGCACAGAGTCAGAGCTTCTGCTATGGACAGGAGCTTTAGACAAAAACGGTGAAGTAGATCAATAAATGAAAGTCATGTCTGCACATGTTGGAAAATAGAAAACGCAGCAGGGAAAACAGAATTAAATCGCTGTTGGTCTCTCGTTTTTCTTTCCTCTGTGAGGTGATAAAAGTGCTGCAGTTTGTCCAAACAGATGAGAGTTCAGTTCAGTTCAGTTCACGAAGTTAAAATAGAAATCAATCAGCATAAAGTTTTCAAAAGTACATGATTAAAGATGAAAACACGAGTTAATTAGTTACATATTTAATCAAAGCTCACAGTTTTATGACTTATTATATTTTGGGAACTTTTTGTTGTTGAGTGACAGGAAATGAGGAGAGAGAAAGAGAGATGGGAACATGCAACAAAATGTTCACAACAGGAATTTGTTGTGGACCCGACACAGCAAGGTCGCTGACTTCAAACCCAGAACCGTCCTGCTGTGAACCACCACACAAACCCACAGTCATAATGATACCAAAGCACCTAATAAATAACCAGGATTTCACAAAGAACATTTTAATGCATATAGTCCAAAACAGAAAAATAAGGCAATAAAACTGTTGTTAACTTCAGCTTCTCTGGCTTCTTCGCCCTGCTGCGTACTGCATCTCAAGGCCGCAGTGTGCAGCGGCTAATGGAGCCGAGACAAAACATTGTGCACGGCTGATAGCGTCTGTTTGCATAAGCAGAGCTAAATGGGCGTCAAGAGAGCTGAGGAGATCAGGACATGCTTAAGACGGAGCGTTAGATGGAAAAAAGAAGTGCAGGTGTCTGAGGCTGAGAGCCGCCTCTAAAAGCATCTAATGCAAACTATATGAAGAGGATGATTAAAGGTTGTGTTCTCATCCAAAAACTTTTAACCTGAGCTTAATGCACAGCGGTTCGCCAGATAATACAGCACGGATTATTTGGATTAACTGTGAGAAATGGTAAAAGGTCCACAAGGAGAGCAGCGTCAGAGTCGGGCGCCACCAGAGAGAGAAACTCATATCACTGAGAACTGTGGTATTTTTCATTTTTCGTCATAGAGGATCAGAAATGTGACAGGAAAAGTGATGAAGCTGTTCCTTATTTTCATAGTTTCCACATGTAATATGCACTTAACATCCTGATTAAGTGCTATTTTAGGTACTTTATCAGTTTCTCAGGGTGAAACTTGTTCATGTTGAAACATTTTTCGCTTCCTTTTTTAAAAGAAAAAGGGCTGGATGAACCTTCGGCTCCTGCTGCTGGTGACTGTTTCAGTTTTTCACCCTCCGCCCCTCTAAATGAATGCACATGTTGGAGACAACACAACATGGCAACCAACGAAGTTGCAATGCAATTAACACAGATTTGACTTTATATAGAAAAGTACAGTTTGCTCAGATAGATAGAAAGCAATCTGCTGCAGAAATAGCTCTGGATCCAGGAGCTGATGGGCCCTGAGGGAGTGGGGGGGTATTTTTGAGTGTCCCAGTTTACAGGAAACACTGTTTGTGCACTCTTGTTCTGGGGTGAATTATCACCACCTTTTTATCCCTCAGGCAACAAAACCATAAATAGATGCCAAGTCTGAAAACAGCTAATCGCTAATTTCTAGAGAGAGAGAAAAAAACCACACACACTCATGGTTGTTATTCACACTTATTCATTAACATGATACCTAGAGATGATGAGCTTGGCTTGAAATGTTGATATTCAAAAGGAGCAACATCACGGTCCCGTACCACCCACGCTGACCGGCCTACCCCACAGCTGCCCTCATGACCCCCGGTGATCCCCATTTGTCAGGTCACACACCATCTGGGCGGGTGGTGGTCGTCGGGCGGAGGGAGTGCTGCCCTCCACTCCATCAATGACAGCCACGCTCTGCGTCCTGCTTCGTGCTTCTGCATTTTGCTAAATATGTGCGTTTACCAAATCTGTGCAGACACACATCTTTCCTGCACCACACTGCAATGCACGTGTGTGTAAGTGTGTGTGTGTGTGTTTGTATATCTGTTTGTGTGTGTGGGTGGTCGTCAGGTCGACTCAGGTGACGGATACAGCAGCAGAAGATGCTCCTGTTGAACTGGTAATGTTTAGCTCATCAAAAGTTATTTCCTGCCACGGATAAAATTGTAGAAAAACACACACACCAGCTGATGATGATAACAGTGAGATGTTTCCCCAGATCTTCTGTTTTCAGGGTCTAAATCAAGATGAGCTGCACTCGCTGCCTGTGAGAGATCCCAGGTGGCCCTCACTCTGACCTTATGCTGTCAGGGGCGTCTGCTAATTACACGTCTTTATCCTGAGTGGACCTGCAGTTATAGGCCTGACATTTTTTCACAGCCTGTGGCTAAATCTGAACTGTCTCAGTTCAGAATGAGACATTTTACAATACAACAGTGCAGCAGAGTGAAAGACGAGATTTAATGTGCAGGTAGCAACACTATGAAGTGGTTAAAGTTGGAGGACACAGGGCAGGAGATCTTGACCTCACTATAGTATTTCACGGATGAGAGTTGAAGTTCAAACAACGATTGGTGATTGGCCTCTCCAGTCTGTCTTCAGCCTATCAATTATTGATTATCACAGTATGGAGTGGACTTTCCTGCATGCACTGAGTAAATCTAAATATAGTAGTTATCTGATGGATATTGATCATTAACATTTCAAACAGATACCACGGCTAAGGTGAAAACCTATTTAGTGTGAATATTAGATGTATTTGTATCCTAGTGGAAACATCCCTGTACTGTTGCCGCTGGTGCAACAACACATGGGAGTAAAAATGAATTAGCCGCTGCCAAATCACCCGGTTAATGATTATGAGCTTTGACAACTATAAGCCAAGAAGCCAGGAGGCTGCAGCAGCTAAAACTGGTAGCTGCCTAATTTCCAACAATAATGAGTGATGCTTTTTTATCTGAAAATAAAATTAATCTGTGTGTAATTAAGGATTCTCTATGGCTACACACTAATTTCCTTAAAGTACATATTTACCCAGTGTGCTTTATTGGTCTCTCTCTCTCACTCAGTCACACACACACTCACACACACACGCACACACACACTCACACACATGCACACATACCTCTCATTCTCACACTGAGAGCCCATAACTTCATTCTTGGTCGCGCTCCAAGGGACTCATCATTGGCTTGACCGGGACCTCATGTATTCAGTTAAACCAATCAAAGCTCCATTCATTCCTCCAGCCCATAGAGTCCAATTAATTTCCAGCCAGTAATAGAGAATCTGTTGTAGTTTTAATGGAAAAAGCTGCTTAATTTTTCTCTGTCTCTCTCCCCTTCTCTCTCTCCTCCCCCCTTAAGCCACAGCAGCCGTGCTAAAAATGCTTGCAGTGCAAAAAATAAAAAATAGAAAAAGAAAAAAAAAACCTGAGGTAATGCTCCAATAAAAAAATTCACAGCCTGTTTACTTTGGATGTGTAAAGAACGCAGATATTGCACTCTGTAAATTAACCGTGCCGCTCTCTAAATTAACAGGCTTCGACTGTTCTCCCCCTCCGTCCCTTTCATGGCTCCCATAGCTGCTCTGACATTTATTGGAGTGAGGAAGGAGCCGATATATTGAATTTTCTTCTTTTTTTTCAACCTTGGAACAACCTCCAGGTTGTATACAGGCTGTAGGTCGGGCTAATTGCCAGTGTGGTGTTGTACAAGAGCCTGCTTTGTCTCCAGTTTAGCTGTCAATCTGTACATTCATTGTGTGTGTTATAAATGCCCCATGATGCTTTGATGAGTAAATGAATCACTGTTTAACTGAAATTATCTAAACTCAGTCAATGTCAGACCAGATTTACATTTCAGGCATTTGTCTGAGCCTCCTCCTGAAGCCAACGTAGCCTATAGTTTAGCTATTGCTAACGTTAGCAGCTGTTTAAATACCAGGACCAGGATCAAACTTTGTTCCTTTTCTCTCTAAGAGCTCTCTCCAGTGGTTGAAATGGTGGTGCGTTCAAATTGCACTCAGAAGTCAGAATTTGCAAGCTCCGAGTTGGAATTTTATTCTTGAACGCCCTCTGTTGGTCCCACAAGGCCCAAAGAAGGAATTCAAGATGGCTGCCGTGCAATTTTACTGTTTACTTTTTGTCTCTTGTGTCACATTAACATCAACAATGTACGTAGCACTGTTGAATTCTTATCCCTGGACATTTTACTACACTGTAAAATGTAAAAACCACCTGTTACTAACAAAAGCTAGCAGTGGCTAACGGCTAAGAGTCTGTTTGTTTTGGAGCATATGTCATTTTTTTGTTGCAAGTTTGTACGGCTTTTTAAAAATGTTATAAATTGTTAGGGTTGTTAATTTTTCTGACGTCCGTGTTTGTTTTTCCACTGGAAAGGTGACGTCAAATCTCTTGTTTTGCTTCTTTTTTCATCACCCATCTTTTCTACCCACATTAGCTCGCTAACCAACTAGCTCCAGACGGTCTCATCATTTTCCAACACCGAGTCACCGTTGTTGCTGATGAAGCAGCACTGCTCAGAAGAGGAGGCAGCTCACCAATAACCTCTTGTGTTGTAAATGCAACAATGGATGAAAGAGATTGTTCGAACCGTCATGTAATGTTTGTGCCGTATCTGTGATGCTAACCAACGAGCTTACCTTAAAACAGAGCCTGAGAACAGTTGACTGGAATTACTAAAATTACTCAACATATAATTATTCCGCCACACACACATTTTCCTAATAACCCAGACCTTTAACATAACACACTATTAACACCTGACTGGTCTATTGTTGTTTTCACCTGATGGATAAATTAGTTCCAATACTGTTTCAGTGTTGGCTCAGCTGAACTGCACAAACTTGACCCACTGATGAAGACCATGAGATGTGGTTGAATTCCCCATATAAACAAGCCAACTCACTATTCCCAAATTCAAGGAAATAATAGCACACTCCAACACATCTATGTGAGTCCAACTATATTTCTATCTCCAGAACTAAATGTGGAAATACACATCAGTATGTATCCTAACCACCAGACTCTGAGCGCCTGCCTCTGCCCAGTCAAACTATGTTAGACATGTCCCGAGAGACATTCCTTCACATTGTGCCAAATTATCCCTGAAGCCTGTTTATATCAGTCTAAACGTTGGCTTCTGAGGTAAGAGCTCAGTTTCGGTCCAGGTTTAACATCGTCCGGGACCAGTGTGTCATGGTTTGATTCTCGGACAGATATTTCCACCCTCCGACTTGGAGCCTGGAGGGTGGTGGTGGTGGTGGTGGCGGTAGGGGGGGGTTTATTTGAAAACTGCCACTTTCCACCACACAGAGACAGATTCATGGGTAAAACAGGAGAGTTGGTTTGATGCCAAGATCTACAGCGTTAAAGAGGCAGGTCTCAGTTTTCTGTAAACGCTGCAATCAACGCAGACAAGTGCAATAAATGTAGAGGGATACGTCTGTAAAGGTGCTGCCGGGTTGAGATACATATGGACAGATGTTACAGCAGCCCCATAATATAATGTCACTAGACCTCACACACTGCGCTATTCACACAATGTCCATTCATTCGTTGTGGTGAAGAGTTTAAAATACGAGCTCTGTCTTCACCATGTTCGTGGCATCAGTCCCTTTTTCTGTGGTTTTGTCTTTTTCTTTTTTTTTCCTCCTCCTCCCCCTCCCCTCACTGGGACTGATGCTAATGCTAACTGATGCGGTGTGGTCAGTTCTCTCACTGGCACAAATGAACAGAGACAGACACAAAAACACCACGAAGACTTTCTGACCTTGACTCTTTGACAGCATCGATCTGAAACGAGACCACTGCTCGCCGACAGCTTCTCATGGAAACAACATTATAATCAATATGAAGCAACACAGACACAGAGTTGAAAGCAAACAAGCTGATTTGAACAGAGTTTTCCATGTTCAGTTTTTTTTTCCCCGCTCCATTTAAAAAAAACAAGCGTGGTTCAAACTCTTAAAAGTATTTTTCAGCGAAATTTGAAGTGAAAACTTGAAATAAGAGTTTATGATGTGTTGAAATCCATCATTCAGGAGTTGGAATTGTCCAAATTCAGTTTCATAAAAAGATCTGTATTGTACATTAAAGTCTGATATTTTCTTCCAAACAGGACTTACTGAGCCAAATCATGCATTCAGTGAACTGTTGTTTATTTATACATATAATATACATGCCAGGATGTGAATTTTATCCAAGGTGAACAACTGCAAGAAAAATAAAAAAAAACACAAGTTAATTATTAATACCCAAATGATTTAACATTATCATAGGCACAAGTTAAATCATGAATAAAGAAGAAAAGATTGATCTGAAGCAAAAAGGAGATGCAGAACTAAGATGAGGGAGTCCAGGATTAGTGGCTTTCTACATTTAACATTGAGTTTGTAGTGATCAAAGATAATGTGTCTAAGATCGAGATCATTCACAAACAATAATATGAAGGTGTCAGCATGAAAATGAACATTGGACTTTTGGATTTGTTTTAAAAAAAGAGACAAGAAATGGTGGAGACAGATGCAACAGGCAAAATTACCAACAAACACACTCGTTGGTTACATGCAGCACCTCTGCAAAACAAGCCTTCAAGTGTTCCCCCAATTCTCTGGCTGCAGACCCTCGAAAATATATCACAGTCATTCACAAGAACATGTTATTCATGCCTGGCCCTGAGGCGTGCACAGGCCGGCCCCTTAAACAACAACCACCACCTCCAGTTCCCTCGGCCCACCCTGCAATTCATTATAGTGAGCTGTCAGCATGGGAAGTCGCTGCAGAGTGGAGACACAAAGAGGGAAACACAGGAAGTAGTTAAAAAAAAAGAAAGAAAGAAACTCCAGTAAAGGAAAAAGAAGAAAAAGAAAA
>OMNW01024660.1:10629-21431 GCA_900303245.1 Selene dorsalis
TTTTTTCACATCCCATCTGACAAACAGCTGTTCCATTTAAGGCTTTTGATTAAATTGATTAATGAAACACACGCCCCTCCCCCCAACAACCAACGCACATGCACATACACATACTGTACACAAATTATCTAGCGTGTGTGTGCCAACATGGGTGGTGGGAGGGGGAAGAGAAAGAAGCGATAGTGTAGAGAGGAGCAGAGGATGGATGGCACTCTCACTGGACAAAGAGCGTGTCTGTTTGTTTTAGTTTATGGTCTGAAATATTAAATATTTGGTTTACAATAACGTTAAGTGGCCTGGGCCTGAGTTATGGTGCCACGGCGGCTTCTCTGTCTGTTTTGTTGTTTATGGTTCTGAAATATTAATCTTTTGTTGTAGACTAATAAGGCTAAGTGGTCTGGGTGAGTGAATTATGGTCGGTGCATGGGCTGCTTTTTGAAGCATTGAGCACATTCACATGCTCACGAGCTCATGTCCCATTAGAGGTCGTATTTGGGATGAGCTGTCAGTGCGTATCCTCATGTGTCAGTCTTTGCAACGATGCTGACACTCGCTCTCAGTTGGCATCGTTAGTATAATATCTGTTCATCTGTAGCTGCAGATAGTAGACATTTGTTTTCCTCTCTAAAATAAACTTATTTGTTATCCCTGCCTCACAGAACACTCTCACTAATAAGCAGAAAGTTGCCACTTAAACAGAGAAACAAAATAAACACCTTATTGAAGAATGTGAGTATCAGAGTAAATCTCCAGGGAGTTGAAATGGTTAAAATTGCTCATCTACTTTGAGTTTTTTTGTTTTTTAAAGCAGAATTTCTAGACTTCTACATATAAAGCAAGTGTATTTGTCAAAATCAGTAACTGATAATGACAACAGATAAATAGATAAAGATCCTGGTGTGCACCTCTCAACTGTTAACAGCTCCAGAAAGCCTCTTTAACACCCACTCGACATCAAAACAATGAGTTTACAGTGTTCTTCAGAGATAAGAGCTGGATTCAGGTGCATCTCTAAACCTGTAAATGTGTCTGAAAGGGAGTGAGTTGTTGTCCTAAAAGAAATGGAGAAGAAAGAACAAACCTTTAAAGCATCTCACAAACATTTCATCCACTCTTATTCCATTTCTGAGAGCCTGTCTTACATGCTCATGGATGAAATGCTGGTAATCGTGAACCTTTTTTTCCTGGTGAGTGGTGAGCAAAATAACTGAAATCTTCTCTAATCTTGAAGGCTAAGTGCCAGGAACGGTTAATCACATTTTAGAGATATTTTAGCCTTGCCTTTGAAAACATCACATCAGTTAACTGGACTCGGAAAGAAGTCTGTCTCCTAGAGATTTTGAGGCGAAGCCCTTGCGTCTGTGGACTCCACCTCTTGAACTGTCTTTTGGCACTCTCAAATGAAACCTTAAAGCTTCGCCGTCTGGACAGCTTTCATGGAGTGATACATATCTCTAAATCACACTTTAACCCTCTTAAAACTTGACACGTCCTCCACAAAGCTCAAGCTATTTGAATGTTGTGTAAAAGTCTGATTCAATTTGCTTCTATAGGTTTGTGTGTGTGTGTATGTGTGGAACTGTATGCGCTGGGCTCCTGACTGTATGTGTGGTGGTGCAGGTCTCTGGGGGGGATTATGACTGCCTAGAATAATGGCTGTGTGATAATTAATGGGATTAACAGATTAGACCAAAGATTACGCCATGACTGTCTCCATCATTGCTCCATGTTGAAAAGACAGAGATTGAACAGAGGAGAAAGGAAGAGGTCAAATGATAAGAGACAGGAAACAACCGAAGAAAGTAAGTGTACTAAAGATAAAAAAAGTTTTAATAATAAACACAATTTTAGTCATTTCTGAAGAAGAAAAAGATTCTATTTTGGAAAAGTCTATAGACAGTTACTTCTTTAGAGACAACATGTAGCATCTGAGAACTGAAGCATCTTTTATTAAGGTCCTATATTGTAAAAGGTGGGATTTCACTCAGTCCACAGAGAAAGCACACAGTCTGTGTTCAGCCTAAAAACCACCTGTCAGGACTTCTGTCATTAACAAAACAAAACAGTCACCAATCTCAGCCATGCCTCAAGCCCCGCCCAATGAAACCCACCATCCAACCTTGATTTGGTTACCTGAAATTTGCTATATTTTTATTCAGGCACTTAGAAAACAGTCAGCCAATCAGAAGAGAGTCTCAGAGCCTCCTCTCTTCTGATTGGCTCATGGACCTGTTGTTACTAAAGCTCCAGAAAAATAAAGAACTATATTGAGATGTCTTATTAAAACCACAAATTTGTCCTCAGATGGATCAACAGTTTTAGCTCTTTCATCAATTATGTAGAGACAGTGAATTATGTAGAGACAGTGAAATATGAAATAAATTTTGTTTCAAAATTCAAATAGCATTTAACAAGTATAAATGAGCACAATTCACAATTCACACGCTACTCAGTTCTTCCACCTTTATCTGAATATGAAACCAGATAAATTCTCATTCGTCACCATATAAACCTTTTTACATGAAAAGAAGGTTGCATAAAAAAAACAGAATTATAAAATAACTGATGACTTGTAAATCCATAAAAATGTTGTCAGAAATACCTTTCTCCCTTCTTTATCATGCAGATTGGGCATTTCCATGGTTACATGGTGAACATAGCAGAGTGATACATGTTTTTTGATTACTTTTCCCCACTGTTTGAACACTGGACGGAGTCAGTGTAACACCTCCACTCACTTAAGCCATGTAACTTTGCATTAGTGAAGGGTTAAAGTTTCACATCTGGTGGGAACCCCAGGGGACCTCACTGGAGTTTGATTGAAGTGAAGTCAAGACCACTGTTTTGAGACAGTGTTTCTGCACTGCACCTGGATTTGACAACACCTGTCACACTTCACCAAATGCACCAAACCCTCAGTGCAGACAGTATGAAGGTGGAGGGGGAAAAAATCTCCATGTCCCAAGTGTGAAAAGAGGCCTTGGGGATTTAGTGAAGGACAGTTGCCTTCTGTCTTTGTGCAATGCTCTCAGTAACTACTGTTGAAGTTGAATAAAATCCACCCAGTCTGTATCTCCTCCTATTCTGGTAAATGCAAATATTATACTGGCAATAACATCCTGCAGAACTTGTATTTTAATCACGCTAACCCTTCATTAGATTATTTTTCTGTGTGTGTTATTGAAGTGCTCGGTGCCACTGTTTGGGAAACAACAATAACATGTCTGCACTGTATTTGGAATATATTGAGGTTTATGGTTTGCTCTGCCCTTGTGGCTAAACACTACCTGCTACCATTAACAACAACTGGGTTTGAACACGTGTATCCTGACATGCAGGCATACATGTACATAATGTAAGATGCACTGTGTCCAGTTGTTTATCCACACAGTGGTAGACTGGACAAGGCCAAGGGCAGACCCAGCCAAGGCCACAGGTCTTCAGATTCCTTGTCATAACATCACAACCTCCTGTCTGGCTTCACACAGGAAGTCTGTGGTGAGGATACTTTTTTCTCCAGTCTCAAGAAATGATAGGCTGTGGTCGAGAAAAAACAGTCATTTTCCACTTATCCTTATTCACATCTCTAAAATGCAGAGAATCCAGATGTGGTGCAGAGTTAAAGGTCCCCCTTGTATAAAGTGAGATGTGTGTACATGTGTATTTTTCAATCATAAAGCAGGTCTGCGTTCTATATTAATACAGTTAAGGTATCAAAGTGCCCAGATAGATAAAGATAAAGCCTTAAAACAAACCATCTGGACTTCTGTAACTTTGTGATGTCACAATGAGGCATTAACTGCTTTCTTCCCTGTATCCATTGTCTGTCCTAGCAGAGTGTTTTACCTGAAATCGGCTATATTTTTATTTGATCCCCTAGAAAAGGCCAGCCAATGAGAAGCAAGGTTCAGAGTGTCCTCTCTCCTGATTGGCCCACCAACCTGTTTTAGACTGAGAGCACACATTTGTCTACTGAGAGCCCATATTTATCTACCAGCGATTTAGATCATCAAATCATGTTCAACAAGTTTTTCTAATTATCTCTTTCTAATTAATTCAGACAGTGAACGTGGAATATTTACAGAATCCTTCAAATAGCGTGCGAGTATAAACAAGCACAGCATGCTATTCACACTTCATTCAGTACTCCCACCTTTTGTCTGCTTTACTTTGGGACAGAATGTGAAACCAGATAAAATACTCAGTCTTGTGAAATATTCACTTCCGTCCACTTCATTACAGGGACTCCTTTGCAAAACGTCACGCATGGGAGAGAAAAAAGAAAGGAGTGCATAAAGAGCCGACATCGGTAATGATTCGCTTTGAAATTCATTCATTGTGACATTAGTCATAATACACTTGTTCCTCATTATAAACACATTAGTGCGCTTCTGGCAGGTTGAGAGCTGGTCTGTGTCTGCTCTCCATTACACTGAAACTGTACTAAAAAGAGAAGAGCTCATTGTTCTCAAGTCCACTTGAACGCAGAGATAACATATTCAAGGAGGACTGATGTTCAGAATGTGCTTTTGCAGAGCTTGAAGCTAACACAGAAAAATAGACCCGAAGTATAAGGAAGAAGCAAAATCCAAAGTACAGGCACGGAGCACGTTATGAGTGTTAGCACAGGGAGGAGATGTGTTACTTATTGAAATAATTTACAGTCAAAATGGGAAAAGAGACGAAACTTAAAAGCGAGCGCTGGCTTGTAATGTGTGTGTGTGTGTGTGTGAGACAGAGTATCAAAGGGCAGGCTACGGTGTTAGCTGGATGTGGATGGAATGTGACACAGCTAACCGCTCCGTGCTGTGGCACACAAATACCAACGTCACCTGCAAAAGGTCCTTTTCTCTCCCATCTGCGGCTACATACAGCTACACACACATACACACATACGTCATGCACACCGTGACACACACACACACCCACCGCTGCGAGCTCGCATAGAAACACTCCGACCGCTGTGGAGAGTCCCCGTTCGGGACTGTGCTGCTGCCGCTGATTGTGCGGTTACTTTGAAGGGCAATTTCATCTGGCTGACAGAGACATGTGTGTGTATAGGAGTGTGTGTTTTTTCAACACCGGGGGGTCAGTCACCTGGTGTGTTGGGGAACTTTCTATCCAAATATCCCTGTGTAATTGTAGAACTCTGCGCACAGAGCCGTACGTGTGCGCCCTGAGTGTGCTCGCTCATGTAAGCTCGTTTCATCAACGTAACCTGCAAGTGTGCATCTGCGAAGTTTCATGCATGTGTGAGTGTGTGTGTTACAGACTGGCATCAGGCCAAAGTGAATAGAAGCCTTGTTAGTGTTTTAAATGCCTTCTTGGATCTGACAGGACATGTTCAGGCATACAGGCATGCCAATGAGGTGTGTGTGTGTTTGCATTTACTGCAGAGAAATGAAGGGAGCCAGTCCATCATCCACAAGCCCTATTGTCCTCTCAGTGTGTGTGTGTGTGATACTTTGAGAGAGAAGTATCAGATATTACAGATTTCCAAGAGAAGTGTCACTTGATGTTTCAGAAGAGAGAGGAGTGGGGCTCAAACACATCACACCACGACACATGACAGGCTCTGATGTGCCGCTCGCACATGTAGCAGTGAGAGAGAGGGCACTGTCCCTCACCGTGTCTCAGCAGGACACGCTGCGATGACACAAATCACAAAATGTGCACAGCTTCAGGAGTGGGATATTGGTACCCAACTATTTTTTTGTTGTTGTTATGGTGGTGATGGTGTTTTAAACAGAGCGCAGGGTTTGTTACGACAGGAAAAGTAAGATGCAGGAAGGCATTTTCTGCTCCAGAGCACTTGTGCCAGAAACAGACAGGAGAGTGAATCAGAGCGAGCGAGGGGAAACAAATCAGGTGTCAGAGCTGAAAAGTAAAATGCAATTGTTAGCGTCAAAAACGTTTGTGACTCGGAGCCAGTCGTCTTATGTAATCTTGGCAAAGATGCAGGTGTCCTTGTTTCAATCTAATATAAATTCCTCAGCCATTGGAAGTGTGTGCATGCAGCAGCAGGAATGCACTTTCCCTGGGAATAAGGTAATAAATTGAGTATGACACAGTCTGTACTTGGGGGAGGTTAAGAGGTGATTTTTTCCAATATCTGTCATCCCAAACTGTTTGGAGAACGTATGAAAGCTTTCCCTTTTCCTTGATTGCATCCCCGCCGTCGTCTGGCGGCGGCAGAAACGCTAGCCTCCATCTGCAACATTTAATTAAAGGGATGAGGTGCATACATTCAAAGCGCCGCGCAACCTGCGCCTGGCTCATTCAGTGTTTGTACCCTGATTAAACTTTATGCAACCGCCACCGAGCTTTTGTCGAACGGGGAGGTAACGTTTCTTCGCGGTGCTTTTTGTGCCCAGCAGACGAGTCGAAGGACACATAGCAGAGAGTATCCATAAAAGATTAGCTGCTCAAATAAAACGCATTTATGACCACACACAAAAAAAAAAAAAAAGAAGAAGGAAAAAGGATGCCAGGCGTGAAGAAAAATAAATCATGTGAACGTATAATTAAATATGGAGGCTGGTAATGATGACATGCACTTATTGTGTTGATGAATCATCAAGTGATTAGGATTTTTACAGGCTCCAAGTGTTATGGCACTGAAACTGCGCCAGCAAAGTTAGTAAAGTTATCACCTCACTGATGGGCTGTGATTGACACAAGTCCAAACCACACACACACACACACACACACACACTGGTTATTTATACCTAACCCAACGTCAGTTGGAAGTGGGCCTCAGCTGCACAGACACTTCTGGTCAATGCAAATCAATTCGGATGATGATAATCAAACGGTTACGCTCGAGCGCGCTGCTGAATGCTGGCCTTTTGCACTCGCCTCTTGATTGGTGCTAACAGGGTCTCGGTGTCAGAAAAACAAAAAAGTTACAGAAAATGCTCCTAATGCTGAGCCACCGCTAGATGGAGAGGTCAGTGCTCCAACTATGAGCATGTATTGATTTTAAATAACTCTGTTCAAAGGTTAAATTCGTCGCCTGTCTCATTTCACAGAAAAACAGTCAGAGAGACGGAAGGAAAAATAAGTGAGAGTAAAGTAAGACGGAAAGAGAGAGTGGAAAGCAGTGGACACAGAAGTGTGGAGAGAACAAGATAAAACATTTTAGAGCGAGAGACAACGATGGGGAGTGGAGATAAAGCCAAGCAAGACTGGGAGGAGATAAGGGCAAAAGTGGTGAAAATCCACAAGTGAGAGCAGGAAGACGAAAAGAGGGCGAGCGGCAGAGGCTGGTGGATGGTGAAACAGCGGCGAGGGCAGAGAAAACCCAGTGTGAGGAAAGCTGTAGGAAAGACATGAAAAGAGAGAGGGAGCATGGGAAAGAAGCACAGAGGGGCTGAGAGAAAAGGAGGAGTGTTTGAGGGAGCTTTATGGAGCGCTTGGGTGATGAAATCATGAATGACCTCCTGCCGGGGACCGCTCTTTGAGGGTGCGTCCCCACTCTCACACACACACACACCCACACACACACACACGGAAACAGATTTGAGGACAAACAAACACAAAGACACAAAACACAGGCTCAGACACATGGAATCCCCATTCACACTAATGTATACATGTCCTTTTTGTGTGAGTTTGCAACACACACACACACACACACACACACACTAGCACACACTCAAACCAAATCCAATCTCAACCGCCGACCCAAGCTCCAATACTGCTCCCCTCTTTTCTTTTTTCCCTTCCTCTCCTCATGCATAGCTTCCTCCTCTCCCCTGCTTCCCTTTCACTTTTTTTTCTTTTTCTCCTCTCCATCACTCCTCACACCAAACATAAGGTGACAGTCCGTAGCCAGAGAGGAATAGATCTGCGCAGATGGAGAGAAAGAGGGAGACAGACAGACCAGAGGGTGAGCGATCTCTCAACAAGGGGAGAGGAAATGGGATAAAGAATAAAAAAAAAGGTTTCAGCAGGAGAAATATGGAGAGAGATTGGTGCAAATTTCCCACCTCTAGTTCCCTTTCTGTATGAATTCAACATCTATAGAGCGCCTGAAATGCCAAATGTCACGGCATATAAATTAGTTAACCAAAAGTATGTGGATATGCAGGAAAAAAACGACATCCAATTTCATATGCCCCCCCCCTCCAACTCAGAAATTAATTTCTTTTTTAATCTAACTTTGACATAGGACCGCTCTTTTCCCACAGTACTGTATGTTGCAGCACACTGCTTTCTAAAATACCTCCCTCTAAAGTTGCATTAGGAGTTCCATTATTTGGAACTGAGGGACAACGTTTTATAATGTAATTTTCCCATTATAAGCAGAGCGAGCCAAGTGGAGATCAGGTGAGATAAAGATAGCCCCACAGCAGCTACTGTGGAATTCATCATTTCCCACCACCTCTCAAGGAAAATACAGAAAGAAATTCACCACGGGAGAAACAAGACACCAGCTTCTCCACCATAATGCAGCCACATCTTGCTTTTGACTTCTTTCTGTGTTGGAAAAACGCTCACCTAATTGGTTTTCCTCACTAAATATGACATCCTCTGCTGATCTTTTCATTTTTTGTAATTTAGATTTTTTAGGAATGTGGAGTGGTACTGTGAAAAAAGGAAAGACATAGCAGAGATGAAGCAGACTGAGGGAAAGCGGGCACACAGAACCGTCTGATAAGGAATATTCTTCTGGGCTAAGTGGCCCAACACATTACCTCATCGCTGTGTGGATGAAGAACATGGATATGGGAGCGCGCAACAGATGGAATATTCAATTACAGACTGAATCAGAGGTAAAATTAGACAGGAGCGAGGGAGGGAAAGGAGGGAGCGGGAGAGTGATGGGCTGTCACAGGATGAAGAGAGGTAGCTGTTCCTGTGATACATCATGGGAAACCTCATGCAAAGTCGATAAATAGCGGTTTTTATTTTTATTTTCTATCTCGGACAGCAGCGTCTTAATTTATTACGTGATGGGGATATGTGATTTCTTGACAGGCTGTGTCATCTCTAAGAGCTCTCTGCAGCTGTGTGATGTTAAATCAGGGCTGCTTTTCATGTTGCCAGCTGACAGTTTGGAGGTTTTTTTTTTAAAAAGAGGCTTGACACAAATCAAAACACTATCTGCTAATCTCCTCTGAGCTCGTGGGCTGGTGTGGTGGGCTGACATGCTTACGCTGACAGGAGAAAACTGTTTACTACAAAATTAAGGAGTGTACATCTAAACTCGTGACTTTAAACAGGAAATTAAGTAAATAATAGTAAATCTTCTACGTCTGTCGAACTTTAATGTCTTGATTTCCATTTCTCCATCCATATGTCTCTTTATTTGGAATCGTGCAAATATTAAGATTTGAATCTTTAATCATTGGTTAAACGTTTCACGAAGTGAAACTGCAATCGAAACCTTTTCATATACTCTTAGTAGTAGACATATATGTCAACCACAACTTTAAAAGCAGTTGTCCATGTTACGGTCGCGGCTGATTCGTTGTGTGTGAGATTACTAAAAACAATATGAGTTGAGTTTCATGTTCTAGTTTCCATTTGTACAATTGTCTAACAAAACCGACATTGTGTTTGCCCAATTTAAATCCAGAAAATTCTTTGTGTGATCCC
The DNA here is from genome assembly GCA_900303245.1 of Selene dorsalis. Lineage (NCBI taxonomy): Eukaryota > Metazoa > Chordata > Actinopteri > Carangiformes > Carangidae > Selene > Selene dorsalis. The sequence goes on from OMNW01024660.1 coordinate 20,233, forward strand.
TGGAGGAAGTTATAAATAAAAAAAAAATCGACACGACAAAGTGGGACGAAGGTAAAAAGTGAACAGTAAATATGGAGCTTATGATACGTGCATAAGAATTGTTGCCTTAAACCTCTCAAATCCTCTTATCAGACGCACACAGGGGACAAAACTGTTCTTTCTGATGTACAAACAACAGCCCGCGAGGTGATAAAACTGTTAGAGTACGCTACAGTCGCTGTGAAGTTTAGTCAGCATTTTTTCCTTTTTGTTCTCAGGCTTACTGCAGATATTTCACTTTAAGTTTGGTTCATTTTTCCGCAGGGTCAGAGCTCTCCTTAAGAAAATCTACTTGCCTGGGATTTGATCTTTAAAAAGTCATCTGAAGCTCAAACTCTGAAACTTATCACCCAGTCAAGTGAAGCGGCCTCATTGGGTTTTACATAGGAGGGCAAATTACCTTCATTACTGAGAAATGTCTCATAAATAACAAAACAAAAAGCGAATTAAAAACGGGGCCATTGACGTTCACTTTGTCTAAATGTCGGCTGCTAAATGTCAACAGACCAGGCGAGGAATTCAAACAGGCAGAGAAATATGTAAATATGTAAAGAAAATCATTTCGGTGTCAACTCAAACAGACCGTTTTCATCCACTGTTAAACATGTTTAACACAGCCAGCAGGTCTCCTTTTATGTGCTGCTTCTCTCTGTTGCCATTGAAAAAAAAAACAAGTTCTAATTCAGTTGGTTTGAGCGTATTTGAGGCCACGTTATTTCAGGAATTCAAAGGATACATTTCCAGCTTTGCTCATTATTTGAGGACGATGACGGTAAACAAAATTCTGAGGCGCCATTTCAAGGTGTCTGAACCTTAATTACATTTTTAATAAACTCCCTGGCATGCATGTGTATGACTGTGTGTGTGTGAGAACACAAATTATCCACTAGGAAAGGCATTTAATGTGTGTTTGTGTGCTTCTCTGCTTTCGCTAAAGGGTAATTTGTGGACACAGAGGTACAGCAACGCAATCGTGAAAAACACAAACACTGTACAAGCACATGAAAACACACACTCACACACACACACACTTACACACAGATGGCCAGATGCTACATGGGCTGTATCTGGTGAACTCTAAGACATGTTGATATTGAAGCTTCTAATGGCCGTCATTAATCACATGATAGCAAATCACTTTAGCGATCGGGAGGGGTGGG
>OMNW01024665.1:3810-44017 GCA_900303245.1 Selene dorsalis
CCCTATCCACCCACACAAACACACAGTCACTCTCACACACAGAAGGGATAGAGTGAGCTGCTGGCTGCTGTGCAGACTGATAAATGGAATGATTCTTTGCAAGTGTTGGAGCCTCCATGTGAGATGCTCTATTGATGATGTGCTGTGTGTTTGAAATTGTATTCACATCACAGCGAAGGTGCTGTGTTTTTGCTACAGGTGTAATTACACTGTGATCCGAAAGATGTCACAAGATGGAAAAAGGCCAGTTCAAAACTAGCATGTTCACCCAGGTATTATGTTTCACTGTATGACTGCTAATCAGAGCCAATATGTACACATAATGCAATACATGTAGATACGTGTGAGTCATATGACACAGTTGTTCCCTGCACACAAATGTCAGTCGTTACCAGGTTTTAGTGGGTTTTATAACCAGTGAAGACAATGGCAATGGCAGTGGTTCAGCTGAGTGGACAGCAGGCATGGTGAGAAATACACCAGGGGTTTAATGTGACAAATGGTGTCAACTCACCCACTTTGTTGCAGTTTCATTGACAACAATGATAAAAAGATAAAGTAAGAGGAAACAATGGGTTTAAAGGAGACATATGCTGTTCCACATTTTAGAACATCATTTCAATGTTATATGTCATATGTCCATGCTGAACCTCTGCAAAGTTGCACAACATGACCTATAGTGGTCCTGCCCACAAGATTTAATGTGATTTCCAGTCTCTTTGAACGCTCAGGAACGAGATCTCCGCAAGATTTGCGCAAAGCCCGACATCAGGTTTTACCGCCCAGTTAGGACGAAAGCCCAAACCGCAGTGGGTTCTGTCCAGAACATGCCCACGATGCCCGCCTCGAGACAGCGTCTCTACAGAAAATCGCAACTGTTTTCTTCACCAAAGAAGGAGAACACGAAAACTGTAGGTCACTCGGGGTGCAACATGTATGGACGCACCTCGTAGCTGGCCATGTTTGTAAAGCTGAAATTGGGATTTTTCTTGACCTCCATACAAGAAAACTAAGGAGTTTCTGGAGCTGAAAATCATATAGAACTACTCTGTAGGTGTTCAAAGCTGACACAATGGTAGGCAAAAAGCAGGAAAATATGCATAACAAGTCTGCTTTAAAGTAAGTCCACCATTTACACCTCGGCTACCAAGCACCTATAACCAGCTTTTATTTGATAAAAACAACAAGGTCCAAAAGTCCAACACCACTTGTACACAAACACACACACACACACACACACACACACACACACTCTCTCTCTCTCTCTCTCTCTCTGCTGAGTTCCTGTTACTGTGATACTGAGAGCTTTGAAATGCTGTACACAGATAGATTTTCAAGGCTTTGTGATTTTTAAAAGATGCACGGCTGGTAAGGCTGAGTGATAACAACCCCCCTCCAGACCTGTGTTCAGACCATGTCTTGTTAAGGGGCTTAAATGAAAAGAAAATTCTCTGCACTGAATCTCATTTGTCACTGAAGCTTCACGTCCTGTTGCCTAAGCTGTATTGAAGCTCTATGCAAATTCTTCTAAACGCATGAGAAAAACTACATTTTTATGGCTTTCAAGAAGAACATTGTTACCAGAGTGATACGTGTGTTTGTTTTGGCTTTTTAGTTTGATGAAACAGATTATATCCTGTGTTTACTGCTGCAGTGCAAACAGGTGATCTTGAATATGCATGGTGCAGTTAAATCCTAAACTAAACTGCCTACCTCAACCATCTGACATATCAGACAGCAACAGGTGCAGCCACAGCTCCTCTGTTCTCCCAAAAGCAGTTGCGCAGCTTTAGTGGCCTCCAGGCTTTGAAATTCAGTATGAAATGATCACAAATCCTTTTTAAGTGGTTGATCAGTCCCATTGTATGGCACCAGCAGTGACAACTGTAGCAGCAAAACAGAAACAAAGCATCTGTATTTTACATACACAATATCACCCATTGATCTTTAATTTAGTTGCTGACAAGCTGTAAATCATTTGCTTTGGGGAGAGAGTGCAGATTCAGCCAAAAAGCTTTCATTCACAGTTACTGTTCACTGTATATGTCTACTCAGGCTGCACTGAAGCAGGGCTGCTCATTGAGATGTGCTCCGTATCTATTACAAGACACAGCGGAAACACTTTTGTTCCTCCACAATGGACATAAAGAGTCTGGGTATAAAACCTTTTCTTTTGGGGCGATGACAGGGAAGAAACACGAGTGCAGCAAAAGGTCAAGTCTCAGAGAAGACGCAATGGGTCCAGAGTGCATCCAAAAGTACCTTTCTGAGTGAACAAATGTTGTCCATGATGAGGATCAACAAATCATCCTACAGGTCCGGCCGGGCAGACAAACCTTCTCTCCGATGCGAGCAGCCACAGCCCGGGGCTTAAATGCTAGGATTGATGAAGTGGTATAAAGGGGGAGACAGCAGCTGTCCAGAGGGAGCGGACGGGTCAGAGATCTCCACAGGACTGTAGCTAAACACCACACAGCAGTGATGCGTCACACAGAGCCTCCGACACAGGCTGTGTGTCAGTGCCGCTGTCAGCCACTTCACAGGCCTGTTGTCCAGTCAGGCTGCTTAATAACTCAGTGAGTTAAGTACTCAACATGTCATATATTTTCATTTGATGTGCTCCAGCTTGTGAGGCTGCTGAATTATATGGTTAACAGAGGAAATAACATGATTATTCCATTTTAACTTGAAACCGATTCTTTTTTTTTGTTGTTTGGCATCAGACACTCTGTTATCATTGATGGGCTAATTGTTATTATATTATTATATGAGTATTGCATTATTACTGTTATTACTACTTGTGGATTGGGCCACATCCATCTTAGATCATTTCTCATTTACATACTGGAAAGTTTCATGACTGTATCTTCCACATTTGTCCAACATGTGTCCACAGACTGACACACACACACACACTGCTACAGTGGTAGCACTAGCAGTGAGGCTACTAAATAAACAACTCACCCTTTCTATCCCCCAAACCCCCTCCTGGTTCCACACATAACACACCAATTGCATTGTTGCAATACTCTCATCATACTACTAATGCTCCTAACTGTAATTGAGTCTTGAATCATGCCCCCCTACCCACCAACACACAAATACACACACAATTATACACATCAATTGCATTTAAAGCACTTCAGTGGACTGAACACTAGGGCTTTGTGGTGTCTCTGTGTAACTGTATGTGTTATATGTGTGGTGTTATAGATTGCATGCAGTCTTTGCCATGTATGAAGACTTAAATCCTATCTCATATTTTGATGCTTACTCAGTAGGTGTCTCTAGGAGGACATTATGCCATCCCAACAGAAAGACACACACAGATTCACAACACCAGCCCTGTGTTCAAAAACATGTGTCCAGACATCAGGGGCAAGTCATTGACACGGAAAACCAAAAGGTCTGCACAAACTAACTGACTGTGCATGTACAATCATACAGCAAGCAGAGCAGGCCTGAGGGAAAGTAACTCAGTCTATAAACTGCTGGAGTTTGCAGTTACAGTGGCTGAAGTGCGAGGTGGGTTGAGGTGTGTTTCTGTGAAACAGCATTGTTTCAGGCGTTGACAGGAAGTGTCAGAAACAATCTCAAACCTGCAGGAGCTCATGTTTTTGTCGCTCCGTGGCAGTGCAGTGAAGACACAACACTGACTCCTCTTTGACAGTTGGATGATGAAAATACATGTTTTGATTCGGGGTTTAAACAACATGTGAAACCAGATGTCTGCAGCTACTGGACAGATGGACTGATATAAAACCTGCTAACGAGCTCTATAGCTGATTTCACGTGGGTTTGCCACTGCAAGTGACCTATTTCACATATTGTTTCAGCCCATGCTAAAAAGTGTTAATTGGAGCAGCTTTAACTGCTGTACACATCAAGAAATAACCCACAGTCCAGCATTGTTTTAATTTGTTCTGATAGGAAACATCAGAGACATTTGTTCAAATCATAGAGAAGAATCATATCTCTGCTCTGTCTGATTCTCTCTCTCTCTGCCATCTGCAGCTTCTCTTTCTTTCTTTACTTTATTATTATTTTTTTTTGCTGTAGAAGTTTTTTATTTTTTTATTTACTTTTTGTGCCCAAATCACATTTGACATAAACAAGATTTAACTTCTAATCTCTAAGTGCTATAACACATACCAGCATGTCATCATAGTTACATTTCTATTTACATTGCTGCCATGTAAAGACAGTTCAGCCTGGTTTGAAGAGAACAATAGTCATTACAAGTGTTATGTCAGTGGCAAAACTTTGAAAATAAGATCTCTAGATTTTTCCATTAAATATAATACAAACTCTTTACATTAAGTGTCCAACAAAACAAACGTGTAACTGCAGAGAAATGTATAATGACATGTATAATGACTTTAATATTTAACTGTCTATTTGTCACGGTTGTCAGTTAGAAAGAGTTAATTAGTTTGCTGATCCAACTTTCTACTTATGATCCAACTGTCACTCCTAGACACCGGCACACACATTAGGTGGAATAAAGTCCAAGGATGAGAATAGATAACTCTCGCTTGACATCCCTTAACGCTTTCATGAGGAACTATTTGTGGAACATGGATGCACATGATGCAGAAGTTTATAAGAGCCTAATGAAGCCCCTGGGTCATGAGTTATGCGCACTAGAAATAAACTGTGATGAATCATTGATCTCTTGATGGTCCTTGTTGAAAAAATTCTAATGTTACCTTATGGTCCGTCACTGTGGTTGAGCTGAAGCCCATTTTCTTCAGTGGAGTTCCCTCGTGGCTGAGAAAAATGTCACAATGCTTGTGGTGGTGGTAGAGCCGAGCTCCCAGGAGCTCTGTGACCTATATAGAAAAGCGACTAATTTGGATGTTAAAACTGTGTCGGAGGGTGGTCACAACAATCAAGTACATTCGGGTTTGTTGTCGTATACTGTCTCAGAAACTACAGAAGAAGCTACACACTGATTAAAGCCATGTGGCTTTTACTAAAGCTCTTTGGAATCTTGATGAAAGGAAATAAGAAATCAGGCAGTTTTCAGTCTATTTTAAATTTGTCCAAAATGAACATTTGTCCCTGTCTTTCACTTTCCATCCTCTCCGTTTCAACGGTGTTCAAAGTTTGTTTTTATATGATATTTTGATAATATATTGTGGTTTCATCTGATATATTCATAAGTGAGTCCTTGTGGATTTGAAAGTTTGGTCTGAATACTGACAAACTTTTACAGCACTCATAAATATTAACAATGATGTCGTGGGGACTGAACAGCTTGAGGTCACATGTGGGCTGATCAGGCGCTGCAGTCAGGGATGCATAAAATCATACATGCTTACTGGTGAGGTACCACCCGTGTGTGTGCATGTGTGTGTGATTGTGTGTTGTCATGGCAGAACATGGCTCTGGAGTCAACTCCTTTACAAAGTATGACTACTGAGCCAGTTTTTAGCCCTTTGGTCACTGTGTCTGTGGAGAGAATTTGTCACTGTGATGAAAGATACAATCACAAAACTTTACAGGTGTACTGAGATCAAAATGAAGGCTGGGTTGGAAGATTGGTGTGATCCAAAATGTCAAAATGTCAGTGGGCATGAAAGATACTGTGATCTCAAAGCAAGGTGGTCTCTAGCGGCCCCTAGGTTGGAAAACCATAAAAGCAGGGGAAGCAGAGAGAGGGGGGGAGTGTTGCCTGAAATAGGAGTCCAATAGCAGGCCCGTGCGCACAGCCTACATCCAGTGAGTCAGTTTCATTTTATTTGCATAACACCTGCTTCACTGTGCATTCCCCACAGTAGTCGTGACTGATGAGTCCCAATCGTTAGGCTGCTGTCCATCCTCCATCACTTCAAACTGAACCATAGTCTGCTGCGTTGCCAAAAGTCTCTGTTTTAGTGGCTGGAAACTTCTGTGATCGGGTGTAAATGTATGACTAAAACAAATTAGTGTGGATGTCTCCTGTTCCTCTGCTGTCAGGTAGTTACAGGGGGTTCTCTCTGTGAGAACAGCTGCTTATTGTAGGGAAAAAAACAACAACAAGAAAAACAAGGAGTGTGAGAGACAACAATGGGAGTGAATGTACACAGAAAAGTTGCATTGCAGTTGAATTTGTCTTTTCATCTTCTCACCTTGGCTGTAGCTGCTTTAAATGCAGAATATTTGTACAAAGAAGAAACAGCCCACAGAATAAAGACTGCTGATGTGTACTCAGTTCTTTACTGTATAAAAGAGGAACAACATCATCTAATCCTCACTCCTGCTTCTGGCCTGGAAAACACTGCTCAATCTGTATGAACCAAATTTTACAGAACCTTTTTCGCATTTATATCATATTGTATTGTTTTCACTCATAAAAGAAATCATAATCTGATTTGTTTTTAATCGCCCACATAGTATTGACCTAAAAAAACACACTGTCTGTTAGGCTTTCATTTTCAGCCTAGCTGCTTTACAGCAGAGGTTCAAAGGTACATGAAGCATTAACTAATCAACACTGAGAGGTTTTGAATGTTAGTATTTGACGCATCCGTTAAGAATATTTAGAAGTTGTACAAGATAGAACCATCAAAATATCCGCTTTAGCTGTTGTCATGGAATGAAGGTTGAATTTTTGATTGATTCTTTTTTTCTTTTCTTTTCTTTTTTTTAATTAAATCTTTATTTGGAAAAACAGGTTTGTGTCATGACAGTAGTTTCATCCTGATTTCCAGTGTTAAAATAAAGAGAGGGAAAAAAAAATCTTCTCACCATCAGCTATTTACATAAGACTGAGGGAGTCTGCCCCATCAGCCAAGTATTAGAGTACATAGTACATATTAAGATAAAACAAGATAAAGTAAGGTATAAATCTGTTTGTACTAAATTTGGTAGAAATTATCTTTCTGGGTTTTTAGGCAATAGGAGGATTTATGGCTACTTTATATCCTTCCTTTGATCCATAAAAGAATTAAGGCCCAAATACAGAGTTTCAATGTTCAGAGGCACCTTTGTGTCGAAATATTTTTCCCAGAGAACAAACGAACCAAGATCAAGATCGAAAATTCTTAAAAAGATAAAGTTTACAGACAAATTCTCAGAATCAGTTTACAAGCTGAATCACAAATTACATTTACAAGTTGTGTCATGCAGATAGTTTCCAAGATTCTGAGTCGTCCTTGAAACTTTGTTGTCTCCCACAGCACGGTGGAGGTGAATAGAATTTTCTACTCAAAATTGATACCTTTTTTTAAACTGATAAAATGATCAGTATTATTTCAGAATATATACTTTTCCTTTTCTGTGTTTTTTTCAAAGCATACATTTAGCAGGCTACAGTCTCTGGCTCCCTGAAAAGAGTGGCAGAGACAAAATTGAATGTTTTTCTAGCAGCAACTAAAGCCAATCTTTCTTAAGAGTCATGATTCAAGGGTAGGAAATAAAAAAGTCTCACATGTATAATTTCAAAGATTGTCAGTGATGGGAAGCAAAAAAAAAAAAAAAAAAAACAGGTAAAAAGAAAATCCAGTACCTGCCTTTTTCCCCCGCATATCTTGAATTCATCACATTTCATTGAACGAATATGAACACAGTTGAACACGTGTTTCTCTGTCCTGACTCCATTTTAAAAGCAGTAGGCCAGTCAGGTGAAAGAAAGCAGCGCCCACACAATGGAGACCTCACACAAAGTTAGCTTGGTGAAATCCACACGCTGCGCTGCTCCCCCCTTCTCTCCCACCATGACTCCATTTTTATGTCCCTTATCTTGTTGTCTGAGGCACTTCTTCTTGCCTTTAAATCAATTTCCTCTACGGGGATTAATAAAGTTGAATTGAACTGAATTGAATTGAACATGAGCTGAAGCAGATATGGAGATGCAAAGGCAAGTGTGGCATCTCTTTTCACATATTGAAATGAAATATAATGTGCTTATCCTAAATGCCTCTGACAGGATTAACTGCAACGATTTAAGGTTTTTCCCCCGAGGAGTTCGCCGTCAAATACCACCCCTGCATACACACACACACGCACACACACACGCATGCACATGTATGCATACACGCCCCACGACTGCGTAGCAATTGCCTTGGTGGGAATGGTGACATCTGGAGAACACACAGCAGTAAGTCACTGATTCAGAAGTATTATTTATGTTCAGTGAAGTCTGCTGCTAGCTGCAGGCCAGCACGGTACTGTCTCTGTCAGCACTGTGTGTTGGCTCAGAACAAAAATGTAATAACATGCTCTGTGTTACTGTTGTTTTTCCAGACGACTAACACCATTTGGACAGAGGACGAATACCTCCCGAGGCTGTGCTGTCACTGCTGGTGGTTAATACGAAACCTGCCGGTACCATGCTTCTCTTTCCGGAGCCATCTTTTTCTTACCTGTCAGCGGGGGGTCCTCTGATGCAGTGACAGGAAAACATCCAGAGTGATAGTTAAAAATAAAGGCTTAATTCCCTTATATAATAAATAATAATCATGTGAATAGCTCTGTTCATGTGCAAATTTCTCATTACGCCCACTCAGGGTACTGATACTGGCAGTGAGAATGATATCCAGCCTCCAGCATCCTTCCACAGAGAGAATACAGTGACAGCAACATTTTGAGGCTTCACGGTGTATATTCAACCCGTTCCACAAACATCCTAACAGATAGAGCCGTAGCAATCTTTCCACCCTTTCTTTTCCACAAAAGAGGCATATTTTTTTTCCCATGCTGCCATCTTCTGCGGGGTGTTTCCCCAGAGGGATCAAACTGCCCCAGCCACAAAGGAGAGGGCTGCTGTAATCGACGGACGCCTCGGCTCACATCAAAGCCCTCGCCAAGCTGAGATTGAATCTCTCTCTCCACCCTCTGCTTCTGTCCCCGGCCGTCATTCTGAGCGAGCATTTGAGCCGCAGCCACATCTTGATCACAGCGCTGTGCTAGATGGTGTGATATGGCTAAACTGCTGACACAAGGCTCTCAGGCAGATGGCACCTTTTGATTCTGGGCCAAAATGTTTCCTCCAGTGGCAAGGACCTCAATATTGTTGCTGTTCATGAAAATTTAATCAACTGAAAAACAGTATAAGTCCTTCATTAAAAAAAAAAGGTTTCAAATGAAACAGTTGCCATCCTTAACATGCAAACTCATCTTTTATTCATTCCCCACAGCTGAATAACCTTAGCTGTGATCCCCAATTTACATATTAAATGATGATTCTTAATGCTAACAAATTAGGCTACTGTATAACTGTGGGGTATCCCCATGGTGCTGCACATAAAAAGGCAAACAATGCTAGCTCTAATAAAGAGAGACAAGCTTATTGCACACCTTAGGTCACAGAGCCTAGTTAACAATGAAGTATGCACAGACACTTTACTCAACTCAACAACAATCAGTACAGTAGTTTAAAACAAAACCTAGAGTATGGGTGGGCTGTGTGCAAAATTGAGGGTGTGTGACTGGCACTGTTGTGTTGTGTCCTATTTGCATCCTGCCTGGAGTCAGACTTTATCTGGTTGTTTCTCCCCCACTCTCTGTGCTCCAATATAAAGCATTTTAATACAGCCAGGTTTCCAGTGACGCTGCTCCTCATTTATTCATTATCCTTTCCGCCTATATTATCAGACAAGGTAATGCATTGCAAACAGTAACTGCAATAAGGCCCATTAACACTGCATGGCAACGTGCAGGCTGCTGCTCTGCTGCTGCTAAAATCCTGATTGGGCATTAAACATTATCTGACAAAAGTCCCAAACGCACAAATTAAGGGCAAAGGTGGTTCTGTGATTGGGGCCATTATTGTGATATTTTGCCAAGACTTTGTCATGTGTCTTGTGTTCACTTGCTGTTTTATTTTGTAGTCATGATCCTGTGTATTTTGTGTGAACTTACTTCCTGTTGTTGTTTCCTACCAGTTTTTCCCACACACTTGTACCTCGTTAGTGATTAGTCTTGTCCTATCTATTCCCTGTGTTTCCATGTGTCCTGTGGGCATGTTCTCCAGTCTTTATTTCCTAGTGTTTGCTTGCTTGGTTTTTAACTCTGTCTGTATCTGTGTTCTTGGACTTTGTTTTTTGTACTTTTCCCCTGATTTGGATTTGGTTACCTTCTTTGTATGTGTCTGACTTCAGACTGGACAGGTAAAGGTTTTTATCTTTAACCATTTTAGTGTGTCGTTTACCTCTGCAGTTTTGTGCAAAAGTGTTACAGTTATTTACATGAACAGCAGAAACTAACATCAGGCTTGTACTTTAGGCAGGTCTTTATTTCCAAATCTTCATTTGATAATTGACCATATTGGTGTTTTGCTGTGCTCCCATTTGCTGCGTATGGGGAGTCACTGCATTGAGTACAAACTCAACACTTCCAGTCTATCAGTGAACAGAAACCCTTTGTGTCTTAACAAGGCTTTTATTGCTGTACTAACAGCCTGTAGTGAGTGTGTTGTGTAATTTTGTGTCCCTGGTGTGCCTGTTCTTTACATGCTAATCACATCTGCTGGTTCCTTAAACGTGGTAGTTAACATGGCTTCTCTCTTGCTCTGCCACTCTCCTCTCTCTCTTGCTGGGTGTGTTTATGTTTTAATCGTGTTCCTCTTTGAGAAATAATGATATAAGTAATGAATGTATCGTATTTGCTGCAATGCAGGTGAGGCTCAGTAAAATGAAGTACTACTTGGAAGTGCAGCTTCCAAAATCAGGGCAGCTGGGTGAAGTGTAGCCATGAGCTCGCAGTTGGCGTGCACACACACTGGCCCATCCTAATCAAGGTTCATACCCAGTCTTGTTTGAAAAATGCCTCTAATTCTTGTGACAAGTGTGCTAAGTTGGCAACACTGCAGGCTGTAAACACCCCCGGAAAGAAACTGCTTGTGCCAAATCATTTTGAAAGAGCAACTGTCGATGTAGAAACTCTCAAACAAGCGGCACTGGGTTGACTGATTAACATTTAGGACCAGACTGTTGGGCAGCACTCTCCACCATCATCAAAACACTAAATGATGATATATCTTGGAAGGATCCTAGAAGGATTTTTCAATGGAGTTGTTGCTATTTGAAATCCTTCCTCAGCCTGCATATACTGTATCTGCTGTGGTTATATTTTGTAACGGCACAAGGTGACTTATTATAGCAATGCAGATGATTTCCAGGTTTATTTACATCTTGGACCAAATGATTTTTGTTCCATTTACTTTTTATGAATACAACAGAACATCCTTCGTTTCATCGAGATCATAGTTTTAGAATTAAGGTTGTACCTTACAAATAAAGACTCAAGTAACCTTAAAGGTCTTGGTGTAAACATGGATAAGGATATTAGTTTCAGTGACCACATCAAAGCTTAACTCATATCTCACAGCTCAAAAACATCTAAACAAGACCTGGAGAAAGTTATTCATTGTAAGGTTACATTCTTTTTATCCGACTGAATTGATTATTAGAGTTAAAGCTACGTGGTGAATTGGCATTCAGCCATTGTGTCGCCCACTGATGGAACCAGCCCCTATTCAATGTCAAACTGCCCAACTCCATTTGAATTTATCACCTGTTTCCATAATCTGTTTTATATTGGCTTCTTATTGTGCTTGTTACCTCTCTACTTTATGGTTCTTTAGTTTCTTATAAACACATTCAATGACTTGTGAATAATAATATGCTTTACTTTAATTGACACTGGGTCATTTTGTCAAATGATGATTTGATTATAAAGTCAAGATTAAAGCTGGTGCAGAGCAACAGCTTGGAAATAAACATGTCATTTTAATTGACTGAATTTCAGTCATTAATTCAGATGTGTTTTTATGTTTTTATTATGATACTGTATATGTGAGGAGAAACACTAAGCTTCACACTATTTACAGCACCTCCACATTTTTCAAGTGGATCAGGTTACCTTGGTGATCATATTTTAATTTTGAGAAATTTTAATAGTCATGTTACACACTTTGTCTTGCATTTTAATCAAATTTAAATTTAATCTTTTGAGAATGTGTTTAACAGTGTCCTTATTACAAAGAGTTCTTGTCCCCAGGGGAGGAGGGTCAGGAGCTCTGAGGCAGCTGCTAATTGCTTCAATATGACTGTTTTGGGGTTTTAAAATGCCACTAGAGGGACAATGAAGAGATCATTTTCACTGGTAAAATGCGTCACAGTATTGTTTAATGCTGATCTTCTCTTTGATGAGAATCATTCCAAATGACCGTCCTCACAGGTGGTGGGGACACATAGCGCGGCTCCGTGTTATTTCCTCAGACTGAGCCCACTCTATGGCTAGCTCCCCTCACAGGTGTGGTTCCAGGAGGGTGCCCCGGTTTCTTTTGCCAGAGGAACTGCTGCAGCTCTGGTGTCACCTCCTCATTATGGTCTTTTCAAACTTTTCAGCTTTTCTGGGAAAGTTTACACTTGTGTAAAGCAGTTGTAACCAATTGTCAAAGCTCAGCAGAAGTAGCAATGCAGATTCTGATCTTGCCATGGATCGGCAGACTACCTGTTTACCTTTGTGTTTGATCAGCCAGTCTATATGTGCTTTGCGGTCTTGGAGATGGCTAATCTCCAACCATCTAATGTTGTAATGGAAGGTTGTGGTGAAGAAGAAGCTGAGTTGGAAGGCAAATCTCAAAGATCTTAACTCCAAACCTTACTATGATCATGAGATCTGGTCAGTAGCTGACAGAATGAGACAGCAGGTGCAGGTCACTGAAATGGGTCTTAGATCAGGTGAGAAGGGATAAATGGAGATCAGGGTATGGAATTACTGCTTCTTCATTTCAGTTGGAACTACAAGAGGTTTGGTTAAGTCAGAGACATAACATCTATCTCAGACATGTACATTATCAAGTAACCTCTCTGGGAATTGACTAATTAACTGGTTTATTAACTCTGCATATATTGTATTTAGTTTGACTGACATATGTTGTGCTGCTATTTGTGGTTAAGGTACAGTCACTCAGTTATTTATTTAATTCATACATTTTTCCCTGATTAAGTATTAGATGATCATAATTGTTTATGACCTTCAGTTAGTTACTATATTTTATCTTGTATCGTTGCACTGTCTTGTGAAACATTACCTTGTTTCTAGAGGCTACCCCCACTGGGAGATGAATTGCCTGCTACTGTATTGGATCATAAAGCATATTCATTCATTAAGACTGTTCACTGTAAACAATTGTTGCGCCAGTCTTGAAAGCTGTCATCATTTATTTCATATGGTGTTGTTAAGTGTTAGTGCAGTCAGTGCTGATATGATCAGACTGCAAGTCTTCGGTTTTCTCACTTAGTAGTGTTCCTCTCTTATTTTGAAGGCCCACACTAACACTTACACTAGAGGTGCTGCCATGAAGACAGCAAAGAGTCAGACAATAGTTCAGCATTTAGTTCTCTTACGAGTGCCCAGATTAGGACACTACCTATCTCTGTAGCCAGGGAAACCAAGGTCTCATAGATAAGGATGCAGCGAGAAGCATCACTGCTAATATCAGCTCCAGCTGAGAAGTGAGTCAAAGGCCAAGATGTGTTCATTGTTAATTATGTAAGACCATGTGACAATGAAAAGGCTCAAGTGACCAATTGAATTTTTATATCAACAGGTTTAGACTGTTCTGTAGCTTATTCAAGGTAACGGAGGGTGTTGAACCATGTTAGGATTAACACCATATACCAAGGACAAGATATCTTCAGATCCGCTTGTAAGCATTTGAAGTCACCATCATTTTCTTCTTGGTGCACATCAAATGATCAACAAATCCTTCTTCCTTCTACAGTTGAAAATGAACTCTCGGTGAACCTTGATTTTTTTTTAATCTCACAAGGATTCCCAGCACAAATATTTATCTGTTTCAGCTGCTGAATACTCCACAAGTTTCACTCGGCTCTGTGTCTGTGTGTCGTTGCTGATGAGCAGGTAATGTGCACTGGCTTTCTAGAACAGTTTCACAGGGGAGAGCTGCCTGCCCATGCTCTGAGAGCAGTGACACAAAGCTGAGGGGAGCTGCTGCAGATATGGGTGGATTCATCACAACAAGAAGCTCCTTTTTCCCCTGCCACAGTATTGTCACATTGTTATGATGAAAATTAATTTTCAGTTTTTAGAAACATCAAAAAAATGATATTCAGTGTGATTTGTTCAAAACATCAAGGGAATATCGTTTTCTTACAGCTGGTTTGTGTTTAGATTAGAGGCAGAAGAAGAAAAACAAAGATGAAGAAATGGAAAACACATCATTTCCAGTGTTCCAGTGATCAGATGAAAACTATGTCTGGGACAAAACCATCACAACACATCACCTGCACAGAAAAGCATCTGTGCATTTTCTACCGAGACTTAAGTTCAGTCTCTTTTTTTTTACTAGCACCATCAACAAACAAGTACCAGACTGCCTTAAGACACATGGCACGTTGAAGCTTTCATTATGCGATTGATTAACCACAGAAAGCAGTATTTGTAGTATATGCCTCTGAACTAATGAGGAGAGTCAGGCAAATTTGGAGGCTTTGAAGTGTGGAGCTGAAACCCAAGTGGTCGGCTTTCACACCCACTGGCTGATTTAAGCGCATTATCTGCCATGATTGGTCCAACTTGGTTCCCCCATCTCTGCTTTTAGTGAGAGAGTGACAGCTGAAAGCGGAGGCTTGATGAAAGAGGGAAGTCAGAACAAACGGCACCGTGGAGACACCAACAGGACAGAGGACTGATGCAAAAAATATATTCCTCTCCTCACGTATTGCATGATGGACTTGTCTGTAGTCAAAGACAGCACAGTTTGGATTGACACTGTGTCATATCCAGTCAGACCTGATGGTTCAGGACTACATGAGGAGATCTTATTTTGGCGATGCACGGAAACTCTAACTTGGAGATGTCAGATGCATTTTTCTTTCTTAATCCCATTTCCTTTATGCAAGTCTTGTTTTTCTAAATTGACTCGGATTTGAGTCATCAACATGTTAATATCCTGCCGTGATTGCCTTGAGTGTCGTGAAACAACACCAAAGTGATGATTGGAAAATAATTAAGGCAGTAATGAACACAACGTGATAATTAATCTTTGGTTAGGCTACAGTCGCATCTCCCACGGCCGTAGAAACAGAAGGAATGACACAAATAAGTGATGGTAAGAGCCAACACAGAGGACAGATTTACAGAACAAAAATATGAAGAAGTGAGAAATAGGCAATTTGCTGGGCATTACTATGGATAATTAGATAGGTGTAGTGCGTCATCGTGCTCAGTTTAGCAGAGGATATTGCACTGTGTGTCTCCTTTTCTAAACAGCCTTGATGCATTGTTGACATCACTTTGCCAAGGGTTAGATTGAAATCAAACTTCCATATCAGCAAGGGAGTCATTTTACAAGAAAGTAATAATCATCTGGGGTTGATTAGACAGTCACTTCCTGATATTTCTTGATTCAAGCAGCAAAGAAGATTATTTAAAATGCCTCCAGTTGACAAGCCTGTATGATGAGTTCAGGATATCAACTTTGTCCAGTGAGTCTTAAGAAGATGATGTTTTCATCCAGATGATAGCCTATTAAGGCATAAGGTGAGGTGAGTGACTGCAGGTGTGTGGGGCTGTGACACACAGCAGTGTTACTCGTCTCACCTCTCACTGACGGCAGCCTTGTTTCTCGAATCAGAATTTTCTAGTTCTGTCTCAGGGATGTACCGAATCCAGGATTCAGCTTCGCATTTGGCTGAATTTTTGGCTTTTTGATGGGGTTCAGTTTCTGCCAGACCTTATAACACCAACCAAACCCTATACTTGTCCTATGCACGTCGGCTTAATGACATCGCCAACAAGTACACAATTGTTTATGAACGATATTCTGGCCTCCCTGAACGACAATGTTCAAAGCACTGTCAGCACAGCCAGCATCACTGTCATTATCACAAACTAAATATAAAGTCTGCTAGCTTGATGCTAACATATAATGGAAAACATCATAAATGGGCTAACAGAAATTAGCATTGTTATCGCAGTAATTTAAAACCAACAAACAGCTGTTGTTTTAACATAAGCATGTAAACATGGCATGAGTAACACGTACAATAATACTTATTTCTCTGCTCCATGGAAACAATTCCACTTGGTCTTTTTCTGTCTTGTTTTGAATGAGACAAAAATACTGAAGCCTGTATACTGAATGACTGGAAGTTTAAATGTTCGGTGATGCTCGGAGTGTGAACCTTCTGTTCAAATGCAAAATAGTGGGAAAAGATATCGCCTATTGTTTTTTACAGTTAGAAGAAAAAAGAAAACACACTGTGTGATGTTGTTTAATGCATTTATGATGTGTTTGCTGTCTGGGCTCTATGGGCCTACTGTTGGGAGTAGGATTTAATATTCAGTTTCAGAATCGTCTGAATTTTAAACAGTGGATTCGGTATTCGACAGAACCCCACAAATCAGGATCCGGTGCTTCCCTAGTCTCAGTATTCACTCCAACAGTCAATCATCAAAGCGCCCACTTGTCTGCTGTAATTGCCACAGAGACCAGGTGTCGGTTAAGGCTGCAACTGGTAAGAATTACCGTAACTCACCTGGTTAACGAGTCGTCCCATGGCGCCAAGATGTCACATAGCTCAATTGAGCTCGGATGCTTTGACAGTTTTTGCTGAGTTTCGGAACGATAGATGAATAGATTGGATCAAAGGTACACTGTGACAATCAGATGTCAGTGCAAAACAAACACAGCGAGGATCAGAGAGCTTTAGTACAATTCTTTGAGCAATTAACGTGCAAAGGCAAAAAGGCCCAGGAGTATGCTGGATTGAATAGTTGGCAAAAAAATGATGCTGTGAGCTAGAAATCCTGCTTCACATTATTTTATGCATGGTGTCTGTCTAATATTTTTTTCATGGCAATAACTAATTAGTGGTTCCACCGTGCAAGGAAATCATTAAAGTTTCATCATTTCCTGATGGTACAAATCAGTAACATATAGATTTTTCATCTAATAATTGAAAAAACTGTAAACATAAAATGGACCCACTTACAATAGCACTGACAAATAGCACTGACAAAACTGGACTCAAGCATTCCTGCCAACACTTAAGTATTTCCCAGGAGTCTCCTGCATTTCAAAGTAATCTCTCTGTGACTTTTTATTGTTTCACCCAGGAGTCTCTTGTAATTTGTATGTCCCTCAGACGCTATCATTCATAATTGTCATAAATGGATCTATTCCTTCTTCTGATGTCACCCAAGCTGTTATGTTTTGTTTGAAACACAAGCTGGACACACAATCCATGTGATATACTGTACCCTGGTATTGATTGAAAGTCCTGTGCTGACCATGCCTGTACTATTGTATCTCACCTGACATTCTCAGTAAAGTTTAAGCTGCAGCTAACAAGTCAACAACTGACCCCCAGTGTGTGTTTTTATTATAAGGCTTACAGCAGCTCACACACAGTTGTGTAGTGACTACACACACACAGGGCAGGTGGTGTGTGACAAGTGTATGGTGCTGGGTGACACATGACATCACTTCAGACAACACTTTTGGCATGAATGCAACAATGGGGCCTGGGGTATTATCAGATTTTCCACATTGTCTGTTGCTCTTGTAAAATGGATTGGTATAGACAGTTTCCATCGGGGGGTATCCACCATGTTGTCACCTTAGCACACTTTCCTCAGATTTAGAAAGTTTTTAGAGTGACTTTTTGGACAAATCTTGGCTACTTAGAAGAGAATGGCAGAGCAGTGGATAACACACTGCTGCCTCACCTTGAGCTCAGTTACTGACATTGCTGAGCTGCTGCATCTCTGCTGCATTGCTGCTGCAGCCAGCTCTGTGTCTCTATGTAATTTGCAGGTTACTTGAATGTTTTTTTTTCTCATCATAAATGAATATATTATTATATATTCATATATATTATATTTATTTTTGACAGGTAACGTCACTGTCTTCATATACGGCTGCAAAAACATATTCATCGTTTTTTCACCTAGACAGAGACAACTGCAGTGTAAGGTATTGGTTTTATAAATGTTGATGGTGTAAGGTCAATATGACATCAGCAGGTCCCTTTTCTCATGCACATCATGTGTGAAAAATAACAGTTGTTAACAGGACTGTTCAACTTCGCACATTGACAGTACTCAGTCCAGCCATCTAGTAGGTTTGGCCCAGCATCACATTGCCTTTTTTTTCCATGAGTCACACATGCTGGCATATTTTTGGAGAAGCACTTATTGTACAAAATTGTCATTGTGGATGAGAGTGTCAGTGAGGAGTCTAACTTGTAAACCATGAATCATTAATGCTGCTAAATTTTGTCCAGAAGAGGAGAGAGCCTTGGCAGAGTGAGCGCTCACTCCACAAACCCACAGTTACACACACAAAGAGAGAGACAGATACTCTGAACACCCTGAAAAACACTCGGATGTTTAATGTGCAATTGCTGAGAAAATGAAAAACCCCAGAATTGTCTCTCATCAAACATTTACATTTCCAAAAGAGGATTAGCGACAGCGAGAGTCCCGATGTGACTGATAGTCAGCTCCCTGACATGGCAGTTGAGTAGCTTGCACTGGACACACTCTGTCATCACAGCATTACAGCCTGATAAAACAACTTTACAGAGTAACCACCACCTTTTCACATGGTCTAACACTATAAGGTTGAAGTGGCATGAGGAAAAAATGATACATAATGGGTGAAAATCTGTGCTGCAGCAGTGATGATTCAGCACACAGAGAGATGCAGGCCACACTGTCATTAATGAAGAATGCGCTGGTATTGAAATCCATGAAGGTCGTCTTACTCACCTCTGTGGAAAACGTTAGGACTGTCCATCAATGACACTGACACTGACCCATAAAGGGTGCAATGAAAAAAAGATGGAGGATATTTGCATATAGATTATTGTCTCAAATGTGTCACAGATGAAGAGCATAATGTGATCGTCTATCCAATGCTTGATTCATCTGAGTAATTCTCTGATCTGGTGTCATGCCTTTTATTTGCCCGACTTTGTAAATGTGTCAAATTGACGCTATGTTTCTGAATATTGTTTCTATTTTAACACATCCCTCTGTTTCTCTCTCCTCTTTCACTAACCCCATAATTGAGGTATTTGGGTCAGGCTGTCAATAGAAAAGCATCCCCTCTGTCATGTGAGGACTTCTCCTCAGAGAACATTATTAGTAAAATATAAAAGCTGATCAGCACACAGCCAGATCTTCATTGATTTGCCCTCAGAAAGCGGCACTCTGCATGATCAATGAAGAAATATTACGCTGCAATCTGCAATGCTGCCTGACCGACAGCAGTTTTAGAGGCATGATATAACCGTTCAGAGTTTTTATTTTACACTAAACTGTGTCATAAAAAAAAAAAATTCCCAGCACTAACTACTCTGTGAATCACTGAACACAAAGATATGTATCCATCATATTTTAAGGGTTTATCCCACCAGACACCCAGAGGCAGCCTGGAAAACACAAAGTGGTCTTATCTGCCACATTCATCACTAATAGAGGTCTGGTACTTGCATCACAAATTCATTGACCGTGTGCACCAGCGTTATCATGGAGGTTCACTGGAGATTTGCAAATAATAGCTAAATATATAACAACTGGGCCAAGGGAGGAGAGGTACCTGAATAAAGAATGTGTGGCTCCAGGCCCATGAAGGGAAAAAAAAGGGTAAGGGCTGATGTGGTACACTGGATTCCATTTTAAGTTAGTAGACACAGAAAAGTGTGTTATCATTAGCCCCTCTGGTCCCATCCTTTCTCTGAAGCAGTATGAGCTGTACTCATCAAAGTGCAAGAACTGCACCAGTAAAAATTTCCACTTTATTCTTCTCAGCATTGTTGTCCTTGAGAAGTCGAATCTTACACTCCAACTGTGGGTTTTACTGTGGGTTTGTCTTCCCTCCTGTGAGTCTCTGGCTCCCACTGTTTCAGAAACACTCTAATACAGCTCAGCTCTCAGGGACAAACCAAACTGCTGCCTAGTCAAATTCTGTGCAGTTCAGAACATCAAGCTTTATTAGTGATTATTCTTTTATCGTCTACAATATTTTTTAATAATGCAAAGGGCTGCTCCACAGAAATACTTGAATTGTGGAAAGAACAGAGCTGGAGTGAAAAATCCAGAGGTTTAGTTCAGTATAATCTTGTGCAGCTATTGTAGTCTACATAAAGAGCTGGAGTTAATAAATCTTTTGCAAAAGGACAATAGACAGCACTTGCATATTTTATCAGCACTCAGGGGTTGTATGAAATGTACCACATCACAATAAAGTGCTACACTCTGGGTTTAGATTTTATCATATCACAAGCGGATGCGCTGCTCTCCTTCTGTTACAGTACTTTAAATCCATCAGGGGTGAGAGATTACAACAGTGTTTTTTCTGCATTCATTATAACAGAACCCAGACTCCCCCTCACATTGATGTGAGGGTGTTTAAATGGAGCACTGATTTACAAATTACTGTTTTTTTTTTTGTTTTTTTTTAGGCATTAATCAGGACAGTCTCATTGTCTTGTGACGAAACTGTCTCCACATATGATAACCCCATTTAGCTAAATGAGAAATGAACCAAAGTACATTCGTTGTTTGTCATGCAGAGACAGGGCTCAGGAGTGATGCATGTGTCTGCATTGTTATGTAGTGACAACAGAGATAGTATTAAAGGAGGTGTAAGGAGAAGTAATATAAATGCATTTGAAAAACCTAACAAGCATTGCAGAGGCATATATTCAAGGTGACATTTTTTTCCATCCTAACCCCTTAAAAACCACTTGGCAAACACAATGTAATGATATTTACACATCTTAACAAATCTCACAAGTGTCCCCTTCACTATGACACTAAAAGTATTCAAATAGACCTTGTAGTTGTAGAGATATATTCATTTTAGTATGAGTAAGCAATTTTCAAGCATAGGCCCAAATCTGACTTAGGGCTTAAAGGGCTAAAGCAATCCTTAAAACAAGCTGACAGAACTTCTGTAACTCTGTGATGTCACAACAAAACAGTCTCTTTCCTCAGCCATGCCCTAGGCCCAGCCCACCTTGTGCCACCACCCAACCTTGCAGGATTTGCTTTCTCAGTGGTTTTACCTGAAATCTACATTTTTATTGCAGCATTCAACACTGAGTCAGTGAAGCTATCAGGCTCTGAGTCTGTCTTCTGATTGGCTCAACCTACACTGAGATGGACTTTGGTACTTAGAACACCAGATAAATGTAAAATATAACCTAAGTACATATCAATCCATTTGTCTGTGCAGGTTAATGCTGTCTACAGCAGGCATCTCAAACCGATTCCACAAAGTGACTGCAGGTTTTTGTTCCAACCAAGCAGCAGCATACCAGACCTGACTCAGTTAATCAACAGATCTGAGTCTTCAGACAGTTGATTGGTCAAACTGTGTGTTCTTGGTTGGTTGGAACAAAAACCTGCAGCCACAGCGGCCCTTTGTGGAATCGGTTTGAGATGCCTGGTCTACACTATCAGAACCTGTACACCAACTGTTCAGCAGAATATCATGTAAACCTTGCCGAGCTAAGATGCCTACGGGGAAGTCAGAGGATCATCAGTGAGTGGGATTCATCTTTTGTCAACAATGTTAGTTTTACAATATATACAATTCATGGCAAATTATTGCATGGTAGTTGAAATACCTACAGCCATACTTAGAGTCTGGAGTAAAGTGGTGGGCCAACAACACTGCCACCCCATTCGCTAGCATGATGAAAATGGGAGTAATGCTTATTCATATACCATTACTGCCTAATGATGGCCGAACTCCAGTTAATCTCTGGATTGACCTATTTCTGTCACTCTCCACCAGAAACCCTGTCAACTGCTACTTTGAGCTGCTGTTATATCATCTAATAAGCCTCAGTCATTAGTACATCAGCTTTATAATATGACATTTATAACCTGACCTTCACTGTTCAGCACTTTACCTTCCACTGCAGGTAAGAACTGAAGGATTGATTTTTAAACACAGAGCTACTGTTCACTAATAACAACAAAACGCTGAATTAGGCCAGGAAGTGTGAGTGGTACACCCATGCAGCTAACAAGCATAGCAACTACGCAATTATCAGCAGTAACAACAAGAAGCAAGATGTGTGTGTGTGTGTGTATGTGTGGAGTGACACTTGCATGTGTGGCAGGGGAAGTGCATCATTAACTCTCATTTAGTTATCAACTTCTTGGTTCTCTCTGTGGGAGTCAGCTTGAGTTTCTACACATCTCCTCCAGACGGAAGTGTAGCTGTGAGAAATTCAAGTTGGAGTTCAAGTATTTATACAGTCTTCTATTACAGACGAGTCTCAAAGGGGTTTAATAAGTAAATAGAAAGAGAAAAAGGACTCAGCAGAAAATATAGACCACAGCAACATCAAACAACACAAAGCAAATTAACAAACCTACGGCAGCCAATATTGTTGTGATACTCAACAGCAGCCTGTGACCTACTAAACAGGACCAAAGAAAAAAACATGGACAGGAAAAAAAAATTACAATGACACTGGGTTCAAGAAATGAGGCAGAAAAACATAGCAGAGTACAACCTCCCAGACTCATATGCTTTAGGTAGGACAGATGGAAAGTTTCTGTGCATGTAGTTGTCAGGAGGTGGTGGGATTCAACACAAACACACACACACAGTCATCATCTCAGGCAGCACTCCCAGGTAGACAGCAGCACACATATGCAGCTGTGTAGGAGCTGTGACGTTATGAGTCCAGTCAGAGGAAAGACGGCCTCACATGTAACTCTGCAAATCATGACTCACACTCCCACTGACACAGCTAGCAGACGTTGGATTAGTGTGATATCACAGCAAACACGGAATGAATTTCCACCAGGACTCTCAGCTGCAGATTTCAATATCAGTGCTGTCCACACTGGGAAAAGAGACCAAAATGTTCCCAAGCTTAATAGTATTCTAATGGAAAAACCCTGAGTGTTGATTTGAAGACTGCCATATAGAGTTTTCTTCACTTTACAAGGAAGAAATGATTCAAAAGATGTACGTTTTTTTTCTTAAAGTATATATTTTTGGGCTTTTGCCTTTAATCGACAGGATAGGTGAGAGAGACAGGAAATGAGGAGGCAGAGAGAGGGGGAGTGACATGCAGCAAAGGGCCGCCAGATTTGGGATTCCAACTGCAGAGGGGACTGTAGCCTCTGAATATGGGCAGCCTGCTCAACCCACTGAGCTATAGGGCGCCTCTCAGAAGACATAAAGTTGAGTAAAGAACAGGCCCATTGATTTCTTTCTTCAGACAGCGGTGTAATGATGCAGCACCCTGATGGAAGCCCTGTGAATGGCCCGGACATGTGACTTTTTAGACGGGTAAGAGAGCAGATCACTGCTGTCTGTGTGTGTTTATCTCTCCTCCCCTCCACTTTTCTTTCTTCCTTAATGTCTTCATTCCTTTCATCTTTTTTTGTTTTTCTTTATATGTTGTATTTATGGTAATTATTATTAATATTCCATTGGCAATGTATGGATTTTTTTTGTTATTTTTGAAATCAAAATAAAAAAAATTGATAACAAAAAGAATAAAAGTAATGCACATGTATCTGTTCAGATATCCAGACTCCACCTCCATTCTCCACCCTGCCTCATCCCCTTGTCAGCCACACTTTTTCCACCAATTGTTCCCAGCTGCACTGCATCACCAATCAAGCCAGCCGGTCCACCATCTCAGCACCTTTCAGCACTCTTTCACAGTCTGACTCCTCTCGCCACCGTTGCTCGTCTGCCCCAGCAAACACAACAGCCTTCTGTCCCTGACCATGAGTTTCATCTGTCTACATCTTGGTTCCTGTGTGGCTGTGGCTCTGTGGTGTGCCCCTGCTTCAGTGTTGTCAGAAGAGCCCAGTGTTGCCTGCTGAGAAAAACACCTAATCTCTGTGAGTGCTACTTCCTGCTGGCTCAACAATCCCCCGTCTGTCCATGACCTTCTGCCTGTCTGCTGCCTTTGTTCTGCCTGCTCACCTGCTGCCAGCTCTGTTTCGTCCTGTACCCTGGGCCCTGCGTGCCCTACGCTGCTACTGTTGCTTATCCCACAACTCTAACAGATCCACCACAAACTCTGACCTACAACAACTGAGAACTGTCATCACCTACCTGAGCCCTGTCCATACTACCTGTTGGATGCTACTCACCTGGGATTTGCCACACTCTGCCTTATGACTTATGCTGCAATTGGATCCTACACCACTACCCGTTCTGACAAGTCTCTTCAGGTAAGACTTTATTTATACTTGTGTAAGATCTGTTTTATTTTGGCATTAGGAACTATTTTATGTTGTGTGGTTAGAACTGGGGGTGGAATGATCAGGTGGCCTGAAGGGGAGTGTGACCTGAGTGTGATGTAAAGTGGCAGTTGAGGTGAAAGAGAGTGACTGGTGGCCGTCGGTTTTTGTTTTTGTTTTGGTCCTGCTCATCTGGAGAAGCATTTCCCATGCTGTTCCTCACCTACGGCCCACGGATCCTTCAGATCAAGGTGATGCTAAAACACCAGCGTTACACTTGTTTATACAGAGCAACTGTTCCTGCCTTTGCCAGATTCTAAGTTGGTTTGAAAAAGCACTAATCAATAATGGCTCCAAGTGTGATTCAGTGTTGTAGCAGTGAATCCACAGAGGACTGTCACCCAGCCATGATCCGTTTTAGTTTTCTGCACTCCATCTTCTTGTCAGAAACCTTCTGACCCACTGTAGCTCAAACCTGTGTGTTCACACCAGTATCATCTTCCCACATAGTTTACAGGTGACTAGAACGTTGGATTGTCAGACAGTTGTCAGTTTTGTGTGTTGCTGGTATGATGTCACTACGATAGGCCTTTTCTGTGTGTCTTTTGTTGCATTGCACATGGGAAATAAGTGAGACACAGAATCTAGACCATGCATGGGCAACTCATTCTTCAAAGGGCTGGTGTGGCTGCAGGTTTTTGTTCAACACACTAATCACGTACGTGCTCAGAGTCTTCAACGAGTTACGATGTGGAAAAGACAACACCAGTAATCCAATGTACCACACTGAAGTCTGGTAGGTGGTAATGTAGCTCGATGCTGGATGCTGGATGCTGGATGGTTTATTATGATGTTAGGTGTTTTCTTTCACCTGAATGAGCCATGAGAAAAAGCTGCTGGAAAGTCAGCGATGCTGCGCAGTGAAGCCTTGCTACATGTGACAATATCACTGAAAGCCATGTTGCTGTCATTGGGAAATACATTGGGTTGCTCCGCGAAGGTATTGCTTTTGCGTAGCGACCCAGTGTGGAGTGGTCCTGCGCTTTGGAGGCGTGGCTTCAGAGAGAAGTCTGAGGAAAGGGGCTTGGACTTCTGACTTGTGTATTTTCAAAATGTGGCCTGCTCGAAGGATCTCGAACCCTAGCTTTAACCTTCATGAGACAGCATCATTGTCACCACTCAAGTTTTTCCTGCTCTGACAGCATGTCAAGGTAGCTACCTGTAAGCTACTAATAGTTACTTAAATATTTTAATATTCAGAAATATATATTATAGTGTTTGCTATATAACTCGAAGTAACCTTAAGATATTGACAGATTACAAGACAATAGACTTAGAGATACTTTATTGGTCCCTGTTTATTGGTGTATTTGTGTGTAGTGCAGACGAGAGCAATATAACACAGTTAAGTAAGAAAATATACACTATACAGTACATCCATATGAAACAATGTATATATGTTATGAATAAAATAGTAAAATAAAATAGAGAAAAAAATGTGTTTTAAATAAATATGCATAATATATAAAACTGTGCAATGGAAGAAAAACTGTATAAATGGAGCTGTATAAAGAGTGGTTTGTTGTTATTGTTTCCTATGCTGTAGCTGGGCAGTATTGTGCAGTCTAACAGCCAGGGGGACAAAAGTCTGTCTGTGCAGCAGGGTAGCGACAGACAGCTGTCACTGAACACACTCCTCTGTCTGGTGAATGTGTTGTGTAGAGGATGATGGGAGTTGTCCAGGATGGAGAGAAGTTTCTCCAGGGTCCTCCTCTCTGGGACCAGTGAGTCCAGCTCTGTGTCCACAACAGAGCCAGCCCTCCTCACCAGTCTGTCCAGTGGTGCTGAGTCCCTGTTCTTCCTCTTTCCTCCCCAGCACACCACAACATAGAAGAGTGCACTGGCAACCACAGTCTGGTAGAACATCAGTTACAGTTTTTTGCAGAATAGGCCTCAGGAGACAGGCATTTAAAATGTGTCCCAGATGTACCACTGCACACAGGAGCCAGGAGCCAATACCAAGGCTGACGGTGTAGCCATGTCATTTGTTGTGGTTATGTTTCTCTCTGTGCTCACTGGGCTTGTCTTTCACTTGTTTTGTGTCTTGATGTTGTCATTTGTTTTGCATCAAGAAATTAATGTTGAAATAATGACTCGACCCATGAACCTGTCCATTCAGTAAACCACCCACCAGGCCTGAGTTCTATTTTGGATGAAAAGAAGCCACATCATGAAAACAGATGTGTCAAGTGTATTGAGAATTACAGAAACACATTTCAGTTTCACGACATGAGCTTGTTTTGTAAATCAGTGGGATCGGGATGGGTTTAACGTCAACACCAGAGTAAATATTACATCTGGCACTTGCAACTCATTTCGTCCTCGCTGATATCTTGTTGCCATACCAACCACTGACTTTTATTGTGAACAATACTCTCAGCATCATTTTGAAGTTGATTCGCGGTCTTGAGAATTATTTGGATAAGTGAATAACCCTGCTGTTCACAATGCCCCTGGCACTGAAGTGTCCCAGCTCCACAATGACTGCAGTGCAGGTCACCGAAGAAACTTCTCAGATGTGGAGTCATGTCTAATAAAAATCATGTTATAAGTGTGAATGTAAAACGATATGGTGTATGCTATGAAATCAAATAAGTATACACTTTTAAAGAGTGAATAAGATGATGTGGGAGCTGCCAGGCAGAGTGTGATGCCATTGAAGAAACTTTTCCAGCATTCTTCTCATTTAATATAGTGACAGCGTAAAGGATGATGGATATTGTAATTTGACCCTCACAGGGACTTAAGAATGAGTTGTATTTGTCACAATTCATTATTTTTATCTGAAGCAGGTCATTATTATTGTTATTATGCTGTTACCATTGCAGAGCTACAATGGCAGCAGCTATACAATACAATTGTTATTGCTTTTGCATATGATGGTGCTGCTTTCTGAAAACAAATTCAAAGAAATCTGCAGTACACTCTGCTCTGACTGCTCAGTGGTGAATGGCAGACAATTTTAGCTGATGTGTTTCAGGAGAGAGAGGAAAACAGGGTCATGTATTAAAGTTGAAAATTGTAGTCAGGTGAACTACATCTTCTGCAGATGATTCAGTCACTCAGAAGAAGTCCAGAGGAGATCTGTGCTAGAGTTCTGGGACAATGAATATTCAACATAATGTTTCCTATGTAGGTTATTTTCTTAGTGACTAAAAACCAGTTTCCAATAAGGTGGATAATGAGGTCAATTAATCAATTAACTCTCACGAGGTGCTGACAAGTGAGGCTGTGAAGAGGCATCGGATAGAAGTCTTTTGGATGACTGTGGAGATCAGACAAGACAGAGAGTGGAAGCAGAGTCAGGATCAAATGGTTGAAGTTGAAGATGGAGGACTGTTGCATAGTGATAGTGAAGGAGAGTGAGGACAACTTAGTGTGTCATCTGGGTAGAGGAGAGAAGACAAGGATAATTGGTGATGGAGTGTGGAAGCATAGGGAACAGAGTAAGAGGTTGGCAGAGAAGAGGTGGTGCTGACACAGAGACGAAGAGAGTAGACGGGTGAAGAAAGAAAGAGAAGCAGTGTAAGACAAAGAGGGAGAGGTGGCGAAGACTGAGCAAAAGGCATATGATGAGTTATATGAGAGGTCAGAGACCAATGAGGGAGGGGATTACTCGTAGAAGTTGGCTGGACAGGGAGACTGAGCTGGGAGGGATGTGCAGCAGCTTCTTGTGATGAAGGTGTGGTGAATTAGTGGAAATGAAACAAAGTGAGGGCAGCCCTGCCATTTAACTGCAGTGTTTAACATCTTCTTACAGTCAGAGGATGCCTGAGGGATAGATGAACGTTTTCTGTACCTAAGGTGATGGACAGAGTTGTTCCAGTCGCAGAGGTAAAAAGTTGATTAGCCACAGTTTCAAGTTTTAGGAAAGAATAGTGGAAGTTAGGTTGAGAAGCAGCAGTGTGGTTTCAGGCAGGGAAAGAGCATTGCAGCAGTGATGGATACTCTGAGAGGGTTGAAGGAGAAGAGCAGAAAGGGTTAGAGGGTGTTGAGGGTATGTCTTTGTGGCTTTAGACAAATCATATGACGGGGTGCTGAGACTATGTGTGATGTTGCATGAGAAAGTCAGAAGTGGCAGAGGTAAGAGTAGTACAGGATATGTATGAAGGCACCGTGACAGAGTGTGTGGATTGACAGACGGGTTCAAGGTGGAGGTGGGATTACATCAAGGGATCAGCTCTGAGCCCTTTCTTGTTTGCTATGGTGATGGACAGGATGACAGACAAGGTCAGGCAGAAGTCTCTGTGGACTATGATGTTCACTGATGACATTATGATTTGTATTGAGAGTAGGAAGGAGGCTGAAGGGAGTCTGGAGAGGTGATATGCGAGTGACTACATGTACATGAAGGAGACTGGGGAGGATCCAAGGACTTGGGTGAAGCAACACACCTCCAACTGGATACTTATGTCTCTCTATATCTGCTGTGTAAGTAAGCAACTGATGGTCAAGGCTTCATTTGCACATGATCATTTAACAGTGTTTATGTTTTACATCTTATTTCCACTGTCCCCAAATGGTCAAAAACATAAATCAATAAAAAAACATTCAATGCAGAAAGCACCAAACTGAAGTTCTTAAAGAGGAACTCTGCAGGATTTTTATCTTAACTATGCTACATTTTTACCTTAATTAAACAGCTTCAGTAATTGTGATGGTTAGATAAATAACTTGTTACAGGGAGAATGGAGGCTCTGTCTAACACCTAGTGTCTCTTGGCTGAAAACCAACCTTGTAGGATCAGAGTCTCAGACCCGGTGTCCCAGCTCTCGTCTCAGTGGCACTGTGACACAAACGCGCTCTGTAACCTGTAATCTCTTGTTTATGATGGATAAGACTATACAAATAACATTGTATATGATAAATAACGTTATCCAGCGCTCCATGGATTGATTTCTCATTTGCTTCGTTGAAAACAAATGCACATGGCCCAGAGGAGGGTTAGCAAAACAGCGGAGAATCGCCCGGGCTCACATAGTTCCTCTTTAATGTTAAGATGACATGATGTGGTCATGTGAGAGAACCCCAACACAAAACCATCATTATAGAGTACAGAGGTGTTTTGAATCTCTCTCTCTCTTTTTTTGTTTCTCTTTTGTGTCTTTATTCTGTGCTGCCCTGTCCAACATAATGGAGGCAAATGTCAGGTCTGCTGCTCCCAGTAATGATGAGTCCTGGCGAGAACTGGTGACAGCTTGTCCTGTTGGAGTAATGGGGGCATTGTTGTTGGGGAAAACACTTTGCTGTTAAATTTTTAAAATCAATCAAAATCAATCTTCAGCACCACTAAAAGCAGGTTTCAGACCTGGACAATTTAAACCAAAAGTGGCTGGATGCCAGTGGGAGTAAGAAAATACTCCCTCTCTCTCCTAGCAATTTGAGTGAAACTGTCCATCATGTGAAGGGAAACTAACAGGTGGTTCAGCACTAAGACATAGGCGAGGAGCAGACTTTATTAAGAGGAGCTAAAGGCTCACCTGGGATTTTCTCTGTGGATTAAATTATAGCATCTCAGGCTTGTTTGGCTTGATATCCAAGGCTCGAGGCTTTTTGTCGATACGTTTAAGAGCATTATTTTAACTTCATTTGTACAGTGGTTAGCACTTCTGTGTGGAGTTTGCATGTTCTCCCCGGGTACTCCGACTTCCTCCCACAGACCAAAGACATGCAGGTTATGTTAACTGGCGACTCTAAATTGCCCATA
The DNA here is from genome assembly GCA_900303245.1 of Selene dorsalis. NCBI lineage: Eukaryota > Metazoa > Chordata > Actinopteri > Carangiformes > Carangidae > Selene > Selene dorsalis. The sequence continues at coordinate 33,773 of OMNW01024665.1, forward strand.
GGTGTGAATAGGAGTGTGAATGGTTGGCACCAGTCTGCGATAGACTTGTGACCTGTCCAGGGTGTACCCCGCCTCTCGCCCCTAAGTCAGCTGAGATGGGCTCCAGCTCACCCGTGACCCTAGTGAAGATAAGCTGTATAGAAGATGAATGAATGAATGAATGTGCAGATGAGAGGTGTAGCACTTAGCTCATAGCACTGAATTAAGCATTTTGGTAGTTTTCATTATTCATTGGCATTGGTCTAAACCTTGGAGTGAAGAACCGCTGTTTAAGCACAACAGGTCTATAGAAATATTGTTCTGTTTGTTAGATATCATTAGTCTGTGGTGCTGCATAAAACAGAATCAGGAGACCTGCACATCTCTGATTTACTAATGGTTGTAGTGGTGTTCATTAGTTAATGTGCCTGCTTCATTCAGTGTTCCAGCAGCCAAGGACATCTTTTTCTTTTTTTTCCAAATTTATATTGAAATGCCTCTTTTCCACTCTTGAAAACACTATTATTATTATTATTACTATTATTATTAATAATAAGTTATATATATATATATAAGGTCAGGGGAAAGTACTTTGTTTTTCTCTCTGAATCATGCATGTGTCATGCACGTAAACCAGTCAAGCAACTCATGACTTTCTAGCAGAGCTCATTGGTCTGTGGTGGTAACTCAAATGAGCATATCAGCACTCTGAGGGCCCTTTGTTAAGTGTTGCAAGTAGTTTTATAGTTGACATCCAAACAGCCTGAGTCCAGGCAGTTGTCTTCCATGCCTTATGGTAAAATAGGTCTGTGGCGCTGGTACATGAACAACATTACAGTCTTGTTCTTCCACCCTCTTGACTGACAGCATGAAATGCAGTGTAGGACAGACATATGGGGTACGATGGGCTCATTTTAGATGAGAACCCGTGTGCTAGTCCACTTTGCAGGGTCTTATAGCTGTACGTTCCCTCCCACCATGTTCACTTGTTGTGAAAACAGATAGTGTGATCCTTGTAGAGTCATCTCCAATCTCTACTCCTTCCACTCTGTGTGTGTGTTTAGGGTGGAGAGGAAGAGACAATGAGAAGGTTAACCATGAATTTATGCTGGCTTCCCATCTTTTACTCCCACTCTTCACTGCTCTGTCTCTTCACTTTTCACTTTTCAGTCTCTCCTGGTAACAGCTTGCGCTATAGGCTCACCTTGCTGGTTGCAGGCGGCTGATGAATTTTTCATATCCAGTGTATGTTACCAGACGAGTGGTGAAATCCTGACTGTGGGGCTCATGTGGGTGAATATGTCAGTCCGTGGAGATGGAGGCATCGATTAATGGAAGTAGGAAGTGCAAACAATTACAGCTGGTGTAGCGCAGACAGGGCAGCGCTAAACTCTGAGAGCCTCACTACGGAGGAGAGGAGGGTAGGATCGGGGATTCAAGCAGCAGTCCTTCATATCAGCCCAGGGAAATTACAGTGGAGCAGTGGATTGTTCACCCCCTCAGCTTAATGAAGAGCGTATATTTCAGCCAAGCTACTCCGACGTCTAAATGAAAGACATGCATAATGAAAGCCAGTGTCCAGGCACATGAAGAATATCCAACAGCTAGGTATACCAACAGGCATGTCAAAAATCATTACACTGTGTACTCTTCCTATGAAGAAAAGCAATGAAAGAAAGCAAATGACTGTTTTCCTGCCTCAGGTCTATAGATTGATTTCTGCTGTTTTCAGTGAGAGTGACTTTTTTTTAACGCAAACATCCTTTAAACGTCCCTTTGTTTTGCTCATGCATCAACCTGCTGTTCGTTCACAGTTAGACTCCCTCTCAGTTGTATCCTTTCTGTTGATAAGCAGAGTTGCATGTATACATACACTGGGGTTAAAGTGCATGTGGAATAGAAAACCTTGAGAAACTCCATTCAGGCTCTGTGCAGAGGACGAGTGTTTAGCTTTGAAAAGTTCATGTACTATACATGTACATCTTTGCACATCCTACTGTGTGCATGTAAATTGAGACAAGGAGGAACCAAAATAAGATGTAAAAATGCAGTTAAATGTGATTTAAAAAATAATAATTATAATAATTAAAGGAGATATGAGGTAAGAGAGAATAACAGTTGAACCAAGTGATGACATAAAAAGTAAAGCTGTAAAAACAGATTAGAGCACCTGAATAAAACTGTGAGATAAGATAAGAATAAAACAACAACAAATAAAGCAGAATAAAACTATAGGGGCAAACATTTATAAGGTGTATATACAACAGTGAAAGTCATAAAAAAACAATAAAAAGAAGCCAGATTAAAAGAAAAGAGATTAAGAAAAACTGGAGCCCTAAACTAATTAAGAAAGTAAGTGTACATTAAGATGATGAATAAAATGTTATAGAAAACAATAAGAAGACAACATCACCTAACAGCAAGTCTGTAAAAGTGGGTTTTAAGAAGTTACTTAGAAGATGCAACAGATTAGACATTGTGGCATTGAATTATTTTATGTGACAGCATATTAATGAACAATAAAACTGGGCCTAAAACTGAATCCTGTGGTACACCACTAGCGACATTAATGGCAGAATTTGAGTGACTGCATGGTGACCACAAGGGTTCATTCTGAAAGCTATGAATAAAACCAACTAAGTGCAGTATTACTGACCCAATACTGACATAATCCCTAAGACAATTAGTTGAAATAATGTTATCTACTGACTGTATCAAAGGCTGCACTTAAATCTAAATGAATTGAAATGGCCTTCTCCTTTCCATTTACCGCTAAAAGGAAGTCATTAGTTTCCCCTAAAACCAGACTGAAATTTCTCAAAGAGGTTCTAATGAGACATTAAAGATAAGAGTTGTGTTGAGACCACCCTTTCTAAAGCTTTTAATAAAAAGATTAAATTGAAATTGGCCTAAAGTTGTTAAAATCAGAAGATTCAAGGTTGGGTTTCTTTAAAAGTGGTTGGACCACAGCATGTTTAAAAGCAGAGAAAAATAAGCCTTCTTCTGCAGAGCTGTTGGTGATTGAAAAAGTGCTGGGTTCAACTGTGTCAAAACCCTCTTTGAGAAACTTGGTGGCAATAAAATCAAAACTGCATGTTGTTGATTTCATTTGGAATATTGCGTGGGATAGAAATGACAAGGACACAGGCTCAAAACTGCTGAAATATCTATGGATGTCCTTACTTGTGTACAAAATGTGGTCTGGAACCATTTGTTGCCTCATGTCCTCGACTTTGTTTGTAATGAGAATTAAACTTTTCACAAAGCTCTTGGGAAACATCAGTAAAATGGAGGAGGAAGAATTGGTGATAAATCCCAAATTATCACATGAAATTCTGGGGTTTGAACAATTTTTCTTTGCGTTTTATAAACCAGGTTTCTTCCATTTGCTTTTCTTTCTTTTACAGTCTCTCTTTAGGTCCATAATGGAATCTGTTAGCCAAGGCTGGGGTGTTCTGTTTGACTTTTTAAAGAAGAGAGTAGTGCATGCACGTCCACTCCGGAGACCTGACGGAGAAGAAAATGCAGAATCCAGTACAAGTACTGCTCTCCAAACTTATTGTAGAATACAGCTACATTCTACAGTAAATTTGGGGAGCAGTACACCAGTGTGCTAACCTTTTTTTTTCAGTAAACTTTTTTTTTTCTTTTTTTAGTCAGTAAAACTGCTTGTGGTCTGACACACAGATATGTGTGTGTAAGGTTAAAAGATTCAACAATGTCCACAAAATCAGCATCTGAGGTAGACAGCAGACATATGGTATGTGAAAACCACCAAAGGCAGGGATATTATCATACTGGACATGAAATAGGATGAAAGCTCTGAAATGCTGTTGGGTTTAGGTGGTTTATGGATAGCAAGGATCAGGAGTGCATCCTTTAAACCAGGGCTGTTCAACTATTTCTTTTGAGGGGAGTTTTGTTGGAAGGCTGTGGCCTGTGGGCCAGACGGTCTCCTGAGCTATCCTCTGTTACTATTTCATCGACAGCAGCAGTGTTGGGCAAATTACTCTGGAAAAGTAACTGAATAAATAAATGATATTTTTACACTTGGCTCAGACCTGGCCTACACTCTCTCTGGTCTTCTGTAGGTAGGGTAAGTGGCGTGAAGTATTGCAAGTGTTGTAAAATGGGCATGTACTGTTTATAGGAGCAGCAAACTAAAATATTGCACAAATTCTCCACTCTGTCTTTGCTTTTTACTTTTAATGTTAGGTTTTAAGAAAACTTATGAAATTAAATTTTGCACCATTTTTATTTTTCATATTTTTTATGATGATGATGATTATTATTTATTGGTAGATGGGCCGCAGGCTGGTCTGACTTCATTGATGGGCCTGTTCTGGCCCAGGGGCTGCCAGTTGAATAGCCCTGCTTTAAACTAACAGTAAAACCAGTTAGAAGTTCTCAAATCATGGCATATAAAGGATTTATTATTCAGGGATCTGATGTATGTTCTGATGTTATGATCTGATATGCCAAATGTTGCTATAACACAGTCAATGGCAGAGACAGGGTAGACAAGGTTGTTGTGATTGTGGGAATTGACGGTTGGCAGATCAAGGCTGTGTGTAAACGGTCAGCTTTTGATGTGGACAGTGATGAGCTCCAGGATGGCATTGAAGTGAAGATGGCGACAGATGTAACCAGAGTGGGGAACTAGAGAGGACGGTGAAGCTGTGAGGCTGGGAAGGCTGAGGCTGAGGCGAGAGGGAGTGTAATGTCAACAGTCAGTCAGTCATGTGGAGCAGATTGTACACAACATGTTCCCTGCAAGCACAAAACTGCTGATCGCCTTGGGTGGACTCTGTCGGACCTGCAGAAGGAAGAGCGGTTCCAGAACAGATTAAAATAGTCAATAAAAACAAAATTGTAAAACCAGGCCAGTGTGGGCAGAGGACTGATGATAAAAACAGACTGATCTCACTTTTTTAAAAGGCTTAAAAGTTCATTAAAATGATGTTAATGAACATTTGCCAGGAGCAGCCCGACTTCAGGGCTCTTCCAGGGCATTAAATCCAGGGGTCAGGTGGCTGCAGTTCAAACCAGCCGGGATTAAAAAAAAAATTATAATAATGTAAAATAGTTTTAAAAGCTAATTTTAAAATGGAATGCCTAACAGCATTTAAGTTCCAGACTTTCTGAAATGTTTCATTTCTAAAAATCAGTCTGATCTATATGCCACCTATAACACAATATAAAACAAAAAAACACACGACTAAGTCACACAGTAAATCAGATTTATAACTTATTTATTCCATTTTTGCATTGTGGTGCAGCAGAAGGCCCGGTCTAACTCCAGGCTCAAACAGCAGCTGACAGTGGAACTCTGCAAAGAAAACAGAGACTCTTAATCACTAAATTTTTCATCAACAGGAGCATCACAGAATATACAGTACATGTTAACATGAAAGTAAACTCTTGACGGGAATGTGCCCAACAGCATTTCTTCTCCACTGCCTCTGTCCTGCGTTACTTTCAAACTCCAACTAGACTCTCATTTGGCAACAGACTATATCCTCATGAGGCCTCAACTTTAGTCTTTGCTCATGTAAAACATCAGTGAGACAGAATAATGACTGAGTCCATTTCTGTGAAGAAGTGCTTTGTAGACAAAGCTCATAACATGAAGATGAAGCATGTTATTATTTTCACTGGGATTACCCGGGATTTCCACTGGATCCGTCTTCGCTCCGTTACGACTACGTTTTAGCTCTGTTTGATGGATCAAACCTTCGCCCACATCCTGTGAGCTTCTGACTGATTGATGGCTCGTTGCTTGTGCCAGCTGGTGAAACTAATGTTGACAAAGTGAAGATTTACGATTGGAAAGTTTGTTGTGTTTTATTTTGAAATTTACCGGATGCTCTGTGCATTTGACTTCCTGCGTGGGACGATGTAATCAATGTAGATTGAGGCGTGATGAGTTGAGTTTCTCACTCTCCTCCCTCTCTATCTTCTTCCGACTCCACTTTTTCTTCTCACACCCAACCAGTTGAGGCAGGAAGCCAGCCACATGGGTTCTGTGGGAGGTTTCTTCCTCCGTCATAATGCCAAGTGCTGCTTGTTGGGTTTCTCTTGATAATGTAAGCCCTTGCTTTATCACAAATTTTTACAAATACAAAATATTGCACTGAATTGAAGTAGCAGTAGTCCAGTCTGAAAAACACTAACATAAATTATGATCACGGTTCAGGAGATAAGGTGAAATTGTTGGCAAACAGTTGATCTTCACCTCCACCACATCCAGCAGTTGCAACATTATCATTCATTAGGAGTCATGTTTGAGTTCTGTATATTTGGTTTCTCTGTTCTCAGTGTCATTTTTGGCTGCAGCAGGTTTCAGTGAGTGTGAACCAGAACAGTGAAGTTGTGGGGCAACAGTTGAATGAGCTGACGCTCACTATAAAGCTCTGTAAATCTGCAGAGTCGGGTAATAATTCTTTTTGGTTCCATCACTATGAGCTTTCATATCGTCATGTTCTTGTCCCAAAGTTATTTAATACACTGCGATTAAAAATATCCATTGTAGCTGCTTCAAGTTTCTCTGCAACTTATTCCAACTTACAGGGAAACCCAAATGACCAATTTTTCCACTGCCAACACATCCACATACATACACATATAGTATTGTGTTTACACCAAGACTTTAAAAAAACCAAAAAACAAACTCATTTTGTTGCTGCACTCATTCTGAAAGACATTAGATCAGGAAAGGCTCAGACTCACCCAGGTGCCACCCAGTGCCAATCGGAGCCGATTGGAGCCGGAGCCAATAATCACCCATGTCTACTGCAGACTCATTTGACCCGGGTGTGAATGCCAATTAAACCCTTTTCCACTGCCAGTAAAAGCCTCCTAATAGAGGCTGAAATTACTCCAGCCCAGTAGCTATAAATATATGTAAATAAAAGAATCTTAACACACACTCTGCTGCAATAGGTCAGTGAGTGAACAGCAACATATAGGGAATAAGGCAGACACAGAACAGAGTTAAATACTATCATTACATTTACTCTTGCATTATCTCACTTGGCGGAGGCTTTTATCCGAGGCGACTTACAGGTGAGGGCCATCGCTAAAGCTCAGGGAAACCTAGGTGTACTGCATCTGTTCAATAAGTACAAGGACATCAGTTGAAGAAGTGCAGTGAAAGTGCACAGTTAGTGCTGGTTAGATATGTTGGGGTGTTGGTTCAGTATTAGGAGAGAGGAGTCCTGAAGAGAGGGGCACCTCTGCTCTGATGGCATTTGGAAGGCTGTTCCGACTACAAGAAACCACAGATGAGAACAGTCTGGACTGTGGTTACCTTGTGTGCAGGGATGGTGATGCTAGGTGTCAGGAGCCTATATGATACATCTAGCTTAAACAGCCAATGTAAATGCTAATTGGTGCTCTGCCCGTGAGGCTGTGATTTCTCAGGCCTCATGCCTCACACACAAATACCTGTCTCACAGCGAGATGCTTGTGGCATAATCAGCTGTTTACAACAGACAACAGGCAGGTTAATTACTGCACAACAGACAAAGGATATCCAGATGAGACATGTTAGTGGTAAACCCAGCATGACTCCTGAACAGTTTTACAGCACCTTACAATAGACTCTAAAAGTGCCTGAAACTCTACAGGAGGGATGAAAACAATTTCTTCATTTCCTGTTTTGACAATGATGATGATGATGATGATGATGGTGATGATGATATTGGAGAGCGCTGTCATGCAGACAAACCAAGAACTGATACATAATATGATTTGGCAGTTTTGCTGTATTGACTCATCCTGTTATCAGCACCAGAGGAACTCCAGGATTCAGGGTTAGTTATGAAGCTTCAGGCTTAATTTCAGAAGATCAGCTCGAAACCTGCCTGCAACTTCTGACCAATCAGATCATTGGGAAAACTGAGTCATCAGAATACTGATGGGAACAGAGGCGTTCATAAGTTTGTTGATTAAGCAGTAGACCCTTTTATTAATCAGTGGAATCGTTGTGCTGTGTGAAGCTTCCCAATGGTCCACTCTGGTTTGAAAACAGAGCTTCTGACAAACAGATGGAGAGTTTATCACATTAAATAGCTCCATAATAACTTTTTTTAGCTTCATTTGAGCGGAACAAAGACTCTTTCGTCTGATGAGACTCCTGACATTTCAGTTCGAGTGACTCATCAGACGTTGACTGCTCATCTTCTCCTCTCTCTGCCTTGGCAGCAAACACTTCTGCGAAAAAGTGTTGTTCAAAATAGTTTGTAAATACATGCACTTATTTAGAAGGCATCTAATTTTCCAGTTTTAAAGGGGAACTATGCAAGTCCAGTCGCTTATCCTCTGTTTTGGTCGCTTCTTTCTCTACAGAGCTCCCCCTACAGTTTGGAGTGTGTATTTTCACTGTTTCACCCTCCCCTCCAGCCATGTGCATTTGCGAGAAGGCAATCCATGTAGCGATGTCTACCGAGGCGGGTAATGTCAACAAGAGATTAAGGATTTTCTGGGAGTCTTTGTGTCATGGTGCCGTAAGGCAGTCCATGTTTCTGTGGAGATGAAGTCTGGGACACTGGGTCGGAGGCTCTGATCTTACAAGGTTGTTTTTCATCTAAGAGACGCTAGGTGGAAGGCAGAGAGCCTCCATTCTCCTATAACAAGTCATTTAATCATCGCAGGTACTCTGAAGCTGTTACATAGTTCCTTTTTAAATAGAAATTGTATCCAGTGTTGTCATGTGAGCATGAGCATGTTAAATTTCTCTGTTGTTGCTTATTTTTAATACCTTCACACACAAACAGGTAAATCCAGGACTGACTGAGCCAGTTGATAACCAGCTGTAGTACAGGTTATCCACAACAGCCAATGCATGGCTTAATTAAAATGTATTATGAATTAAAATATTAACAAAAAGCTATCCTAAATATGGTCAACTGGCTTGGTAAAAACAAGGTACGAATCAGATGGAAAGGTGTTTTATACTGCAGTACTGTATCTTAGCTTTGATGACGCAAAACACACCAGCGATCACAGAAGCCACCAAAACCAAACCACAACTAAATGGACAAATATAAAACTGATTTGAATGTCAGCCAACAGGTTGCTGTTGGTGTGAAAGTAGTGAAAAATCTCCCACGTGTACAGTTAGGTTGAAAAAATCATGAAACATGATTTAGGTCATCTAACCATTCAGAGAGCATTTCCCATCACCATCTTATTTTCAATGGGAAATGGAGATGAGCCTTCTCATACGTGCCAAAGAGCATGATGGTGGGTTAACTGTTAAATTGCATCATGCAGTTCACCTGTGAAAAGATCAGCAATACAGTGATTTATTCAAGTTATTCACTCATCTTTACATCGTGTTTAAATTGAGTCAGTGCCCAAGTGTGACACAGACAGGTCCCTCAGTGTCAAACAGAAGCAGCCAAAAACAAACACTAATAAATACAGCCATTTGTTTTAATCAACATATATTTTACACATTGAACAAAAGCATTCAATTTTTTGTATTGATTGATTTTTCATACAAAAAAAAATGCAGTTTACAGTCCAGGTTTGCTGTAATCCTAAACACATTACTGCTAGGATTATTACAAGTACACTAACTCGGGTTAAAACACTGTAAATGAAAATACAAAGGTTTGATGACTTTCAATATATGCACTCGTGCATAGAGCTTAACAGGGGAATTATTGAAAGCAAGGGATTGTAACAAAATGTGCAATCACTCCAAACACTAAAGCCACTGAAATCACCCGCTGTAATGGCCTCATGCTATGGATATGTCTTCCCTGCCACTGCAGCAGTAATAACCTCATATCAGCTCTATAGCAGTGGTCAGACATAAAACTGATGATATGCTGGGAAACAGAATAATATTATTCTTTATTGTTGGCATTTGCTTCAGTCAGTGCAGTTTTTGCTTTGTGGGAAATATTTACAGCATCATCTAGTATATAGAAAAGAATAACCTTAAAAAAGGGCAAATGCAACTTTATCTATATGCTGAGTTCTGATTTTAATATAGGTAATTTATGTTAAATAACTGCAAAATACTGATCAACTTCCACAAAATAATCATTTGGAATAAATATGTAGCAGAGCCCAGGTGAATGGAGGAACTAAGTTTTATAAGGTTTGTTGGTGGGTATGTGTGGGCGTGGCTTAGGGCATGGCTGCGAGTAGTGATACTTTGTTGTAACGTGATAAAGTCACAGAAGTCCTGACAGTCCATGTTGAGGTTTAATGTCTGAATTCAGGCTGTGTTCATTTCTCTGTGGCCAAGAC